>LOND01001160.1:49653-60631 GCA_014220965.1 Paragonimus kellicotti
CAGACCCGGAAGAAATGCAGCTTTCACAAAACAGGCAGCTCGTGCAGATGAACGGCTTTTTTGACGAAACCAGCAGAGTGTACTGGTCCTCTTTGAGGCCAGTGCACTTAGTGTGGTACCAGTGTAGACATGTCTGGCACTGCATGCCGTTCTGAACAGTCATGCGGCAGCCGAACCGGCCACAAACACTCGATACGTCCGACACACCGATGCTGCTGGATCTCGTGCGTGTCATTGTGTTATAGTTTGTGAACAGATAATAATCAACAGATAATACTCGACTAAATTGATACGTTAAACAGTGACGATAATAAGTGTATAATTTTTGATGCTCAGAGCACCAAAGGTAAAATATAAAACGGATATAAATACTGTGACCCAATTAATTTAATACGTAACGAGACAAGTGTTATCCGATAACGAATAACAATGATCGTATGTAATCTTTTGATGCACAGAGCACCAATAGGGCAAAAATATGAATAGACAATGACAGCGTGGAAAAGTGAACCAAATTTCGAGTTACCCGCGCAAGTGAATAAGTGGACAATCTCAACAGTTTTGATTGTCAGATCATTTCCGGGAAATCGGTTGCAATATGGTGTCGAAAGGCTAAGGATGAACCATAGCTACACATTACGACATTCGTACCCGGGAGAGTACTTATGAGCAGTCAAAAGGTTGTAAAATTTTGGGAACGAGCCCAGCTTCCAAAAAGTCGACCACCCGACACAAATATGTAACATGCAAGCCAGCCGCTTCTGTTCTGATTGTCCGTCACACTTACGGACCGATTTTGGGGCAACGTGGAGACACCGGGGGACAGCGTTCTTCCGAAGGAGGGGTTCCAACAACAATCCTGTAAAAGGAAACAATACACAAGCATGAGCCAAAGGCCCAGTAAGCCATGCACACGACTTACACAAACGGAAACTAAAACGGCGTCAACAGCACAGCACGCCTCGTCACACAATTCAAATTTAACCTGTGCGCGCTGCTGGTTTCGATCGCACGTTACAAATATACAACGACAGGCAACTGGGTATTCGCACAACTAGCACATTAGCGCGATAAAACAAAATAATTAGTAAGTTTTAAATAACGCTCAGAAGTAGCAGGGGTTGAACACACATCGGTAGACACTTGCGAAGTACTGGTTCGGTCCGAAATTTGAAATGACTGGACCTCAAAAGTTGTTACTTGTTTTATCTTTCTGGTCAGCAGAAGATTGTTGGGTATCGTATCAGACAAACCTGCTGAATACAAGTGGTTTGCGTCTTGAGCATAAAACCCGTGTATTGATTTCTGAAACCGCCAAAATCGCGGGAAAATTACAATCAGTCATCATATCGATTGATATATGTGGTATCATTTTTAGACATCCAGAGTAATAAACAAAATGGTGCAAAACTAATGCTCAACTTCGAAATGTTAACGAAAATTCACGTTGGCTTTGTTCTGAGAGTGGTAACGGTCTATCGCTTTTTCGAAGTTGAAAGAAGAACCAATATACCCTCAAATGGATTACGCGAGCCGCTGTTGATATTTACGGAATTTATCGGAAACTACGTCAACTTAGGGTGTATCCTTTGGATGCCACTTTAGTCTGCTTGTACTACCATGCAGAAATAACGAAACTTCTGTAATTTTAAGATCATATCACCATATAAGAGCCACGGTTACGAACGGAGAGACTCATGGTATTCAAGTGACATAGCAAGATTGTTTGGCTGCCCGCCTCTTCACTTACGGATTAGCGAACTCCACTTCCCAAATTGTGTACTTATGTTGAAGTGGCCAACGATCGTATGGCTTCTCTAAGGATCCCGGCCGCAACCATGTTTTCCCGCTTGTTTGTTCTGTACGCATGATTCTGTGTACGCCTGCTATAGGAGGCCTGATACTAACACAGTTCAACTCCCTGATCGGGCAGCGAATGCGTGTCATTTTCTAACGACGTATCCACTGTTCTTTTCTTCCAGGTCGTCTGCCCTGTATCTTTCCGAGCGTTGTTTAATGTTGTCGAAGGTTCTATGAGCTTTTAACGTGGCGTGCCTCTGAATGCGACATAATGAACTGTTGCTTACCTCGAGCTTCCTTCTGTTCTTCTCCTGGTTGCTACCGTTGGTCACAGACTAGGCCAAAACTAACTGATAATATTTCCAAACATTTTCGGAAATATACGGTTTGTTTCCAAACCCTACTGCGTTCTTTAGTTCGATGTCTGTTGGGACTACGTTTCGACTGCTCTTCAGGAAAGGCGTTTTAGCTTGTCAGTGGACGCGGGCCCAGCTCCTATCCAACTGTTCGCTGCAATATTTACGTTTAACCACTTTCTTTTACAGTCTGAAGGCCAGGAACTCTAATCTCCGAAACTTCCTTGTGCATTGAAATTTACTATATTTTCTCCATCGTCACCATATAAGGAGCATGTAATGTTCACCTGTGTGGACTTGTTAGTTATAGCTTTAATGGCTTATTTTCATCGCTGTCCATTTTGCTTGGCGCGCGCTTTCCATGTCAAGTTTCCCCACGAGTGAGGTTGGTGGATGCTTATGGTGTCTGAAGATAACACCCTGGAACAGCTGTATTTTGGGGTGTGAATTCAGCAGCCAGTTTACTAATCGTGGCCTCGCGGGTCCACCGGCCCCCTTGCCCATCCCACCTCAAGGTACTAAACAAACTGGACTATTACAAGTCGATTTTGCAGAGGCGTGTGTATGTGACAACTTCTTCAGTTCGTGCTACTCTAAAAAATTAAGCTTCCCATACTGTCATGTCACATGGTTCAACCGCATTGCGATCGAAGAACAGTTACGGAGCAGGTAACTCAGCTCACTGAGCTCACCATTCCACCAGTTTCTCTTAATCTTCAAACGGAAAGCTCCACAAGCTTGTGACAATTCCCACTAGAAGCTTGCCCACACCAACCTTGAAAGAGTCAGCCTTGATCAGCAGGCCCCACCGGTCACCACAAACACCCTATTACTTTCAGGTGTACATGGCACCGCATTTAGTTTTCAGTCGCGGAACTGCGTCCACAAAAGCACGCAAAGTTTGCTGAAGAAAATCGGTGAGGTCAAATGTCGTTGCTCTGTTTGGAAGACACTGCCAGCCAATGTGACAAAGACCTGCCTGCGACAAGAAATCTGATTCGGAAATATCCATTCCCAAGTTTGATACGTACCGTGGTGATAGAGAGGATGGGCAAAGAAGAGGATCGGCTCTCTACGTTGAACTATGACTCCAAATACTCCACCCGGTGGACGGTGCCTCACAACAATCCCCAGACGTGACATAGCATCTGGTTCGGGAAAGCCACAAGAGTGTAAGTCTCGTGGGCGTTGTATGCCGCTGTCCCTCGGACAATGAGGAGGTTGGCGCTTCCCAGCCGAAAGCGCTGAAAATAGCTTGCACTTCGTACTGCGCCCCATTGAAATTTAAGCCTTCCAACAAATCTGTGAACAACGCGAATGGACCAAGTAACCCGGCATCACCTGCCTTCTGGGTTATCACTGACGACCTTGGGATCACCGATCATGTGCAATGGCAACTGGGTGACGCAGCCAAAACCGTCCATCCCTTCTTAACTCAGTGGTTGTAAACGACTCTATAATTATTCGTTTACTAGAAGCACTGGATTCATAAGGCCGTAACGACCATGCAGTGATTAGGTTTGCATACTTATGTGGAGGCCGCCAATCCAACCACCACAGGTCACATGACAAGTCCTCGTGCGAGGTGACAGAATCCCTCCAAGAGGCAAACGAGTAGTCCGTGGATCATACCCTCATAATGAACGAACAGTAGACCACAGTAGAAACTGACCCGCCGGAGTATGCCCAGCTGTCCTCCAGTGTGTTCACCTCACGCCTGCCGTCATTAAGAGAGTGAATTGGGTCACCAGCGCAAAAATCTAATCCAGCAGAGGCGCATCCAGCAAAACGCGTGCATTCTGAGGGCTCTCGGCACGCGTTTCAGAAACACACATTTTATGGATACAGGTGTGCAGAAATACTGAATGTGGACAAGAGATCCTCTCACTTTCAGTTACCTGTCAAATGCATCAGAAATTCTGACTACCTCTACATCTTTGACCCGTCACCTAGGTATGCCAATGCATTCGCCTCGCATTGGCTGTATAAAATCATGTATTTGCCTCTAACATGGAGGCTGTGGTGATTCTGTGTAGCCGCTCAATATAGGACCACGGAAAGGGTAGGCCCACGATCAGTCTCACTGTCAACTGCGATTAAGTCAAAACTCATGAAGCTACTATAACATTAAACAATAAATACATCCCACGGAAGCTGCCTCTCCTTGCTACGGCAAGTCTCCCGGTGCGAAGCTGCGCAGTGATGCTTAGCGATTGTTTACGGACTTTTTTGAAGCTTCACTAAAACAGTAACGCTTAATCGGCCATTGGATATCACTGACATCACTTCGATTTAAAACGGTGGATTTGCAACGAACGCGTATTACTACCATTCAATATCGTTGTCGTCGTCCACCTCAAAAACGATTGACAGAATGCAAGATGATTGTCTAAGACACCATCTAGAGTGCAGTGGGTTATTGGTTAACGTTCAGCATGGGTTCCGCAAGGATCATTCATATGCCACCAACTTGCCTGCAGCCGCGGACAACTGGACTACGTCAGCCGAAGGCAACATTGTTGTCGATAAAATGATGCGCGTCTCCCTGTTGTCAAAAACGAGAGGGAGCTGAATTTCGCCGTCATCACAGGCGACTTAAATAACCAGCTTGATATGAGGCAGCAGCCAAAAGAGCAACTACCAAGTTATATCTTCCAAAAAACTCTCTAGGGACCAAACATCATTAACTCTCCACAGGTATCTGTGGGTCGTGGCGACTGTCCCTGACTTAGATCAACATCCAGTCGTATGCCCCTATCCATAAGAAATTCCTTTTGTTTGAACCCATTCAACGCAGTGCAAAATTGGGTGCAGCTCCACCTCACGAGTCTTAATCGCTCCAAAATATCCCCACACACGTAAAAAAGACCGAGGGGGCCTCATCTGACGCATTGTATTCTGCACAATTCCCTGCGTCCTAACAGCAGCCTACTGTTGATGCCGCATACAGATGGTCCCCAAGGGTATTAAGTGAACTTGGCCAACCAACTGGGCCGACTCCCACGTCGGAACAAAGTTTTCTGTATACAGGAACATTCCCATTGGAGGTCTCTTCCATAAGACGTGAATAATGCGCCAAACGTGCAACCAGTGAACGGAAAATTGAACTTGCACTCACTACGTCCTACTCAGTCCCCTGGGAGATATGGTTGACTGGCATTGCTAAAGTTGGAACCACTTATCCAGTGAGTAAACAGTGAAAATGAGTTGAGCTTGTTTGCTACCATCGGTTATGTATTTATGCATGATGACCGGACTATGGCACGACTGGAGTAGTGGTCTGCAAGTTGAGCCATGTTTTAATGTCACTGTTATTCATGCGCATACGGTTTTCTACCGTGCATCAGCACATTAGGTGTCGCAATGGTGAAGTTGATGCATTGAAGGTCCGCGACTTACTGCTGCAGTGAACTGAATTCACTTGAAAACATTTTTGAAAAAAGTGAACAAATTCTCGACGGTCCATTCATACATACAATATTGGCCATCTCATCAAACTTACTCCCAAGTTCATATTTAGGCTAAATTCGAAAACCAACTTGTGGTCGTTGCCATGACTGTTGCAGCCGAGGACGTTTGCGTAGGTTCTATTGAAGAATTCTGCCCTATTCAACCCACTACTGAAGCCTGTGAGATTCTACGCATCCATTTACAGCATTTTCAAAAGCGCCCTCTTTCTACTTCCGTCGCCAACTCATTAAACGTGATGGAACACGGAACTTAATATAACGTCACACGACGGGAAGGAGCGCAGTCCTGTTTCTGACGCGTAGTCTAAATTCACCAACGAGTAAAGATTCACAATGTTCCACTACACACTCTGATGTGGGGCGCAAAAATTCCAGTTTCCACTGCACTATCAATCAATCCTTGACGGTAGACTCAAAGGTGGGCCATCAGATCAATTAGGCGGGAAAAACGAATCCAACTACGGCATCGTAGGTGGTCACCTCCTCAATCTTGAGATGTACCTCCCAAGTTGCCCCACATATCCCGCTTCCTCTCTTCCCGCAGAATCAATCAAAACTTGCCCTTTGCGTGCCTGGGCTTGCTCAATGAGTTACTGGAAACCAGACAGTTCATGATACAACCGCATACACTGGCTCTCACGGTGACACCTGTTATGGCTGATGTCAGTTACAGTTAGCTGGGTGCCCTCGGATACTCATTTTGCCGAGGTGGCTCCGCTCCAGGAAAAACGTATGGGCTTTGCGAATTTCCTCAAGTAGAATCTCCTGACAGCCACGGTTATTGGAGAACTTCAATGCTCCGACAAATGTGGCATTGTTTTCAACTTACACTGCGTGGCTATGACTCACAGCTAGCGGGGAGTATTTATAGTCTTCCCTCGTCCAACATTCCTGATGTTGATGCTATTCCCACAGATCCAGGAAACTTTCTAAGATTACGGCTTTTCTCATCTACTTATGATGGGTTAATGTCATGCATAGAAGATGAACTGCACCTCAATTCCTCCCAAGGGCGTTGAAAGCGAATTTTCGGCTTATTGACATCGACATGATATGCAGCCTTGAAGTAGCACACTAATGCTCCAGTGTGACGTCCTTTTGGCCAGCTTCCCTCTGTTGAAATTATTCACCATTGAGGAAAACCACCTGATAGACAGAGTGGTGGTTAAACCACCACCTGGACACACCGAACACTCATACTTGTATTCGTCCTTATCTGTTACTGGCTACAATAGCCAGTATAAAAAGCCAGAAAGTTTAATTAGGCTGAGTCCGATGGCCTGAGAATTTATCCACGTAGACACTTTCTAGAATGTTATAGTGTGGATCACAACTATCATGCGTTTCAAAGTGCAACTCAGAGAGCCGGGGACCTAACTGCTCTGCATACTTCTCGAATTGGGTGTAGACGAGAAATCTGCGAGCAAGCCAACCTTGTGCAAGGAGGGATCTAAAAAACTCCTGCGAACGAAACTTTCATTTGGGCATATGCGTAAATGGAAAAGAATAAGTCCTCCATTCTTTCTCCGCTACTGCCGGACGGAGAGACTTCTTCGAACTCCTCAGTTGTGGCCGAGAATGTTGAAGAGTTTCATTCGGCACACTACTTTGCCACTACAGAGTTTCCGGCAACCACTCCTTACCGCTGAGTTTCCTGTATTCGCTGCCGACGACCTGTTATACAAGGCTAATTCATAAATTGCGATGGGTCTTGGCAAGATTCATCTCACGATACTCGAAGAAGCAGGTGACAGTCTGGCTGAACCCTTCTATAAGGTGTTAACACATACTTTAGGTTGGCGTTCTCCTTAGTGCCTGGGAAGAAGCCAATGTCGCGCTTACCTTCAAAGCTTGTCACCGCCAAACCCCGGTAGCTATCGGCAAATAAGCCTTATTTGCACTTCATTGAAGATAACTGATGTTGATCAAATTGCACCATCCTCGGGCACTTTCTGCCGCACAACCTTTACTCTCCCGCCCAGTATGGCATCCTTCATAGCCGGTCATGTATAAAAAATGTGCTCATCTTCATGGACAGTCTGACGAAGGTAAGGGATAACAACCCAATCTCAGATGGTATCTTCTTCTAAGTCGTCAAAGTTTTCGACCATGTCCCACAAGGCTCCCTCAAATGCAAACTGGAAGCTCAGGGTGTCCAGATCTGGTTTTGACGAAGTAGTATTAACACCCCGAGCTGAGAAAACCAGGTATTCATCCTTCAAGCGCAACTGCACGTTTTATTGTCGACAATGTAATAAACAGCAGGGAAACCAGAAAAGAGGCTGGATAGGAGAAAGTTGAAGGAGAATCCCAGGATGGCAGGATCACCTGCAGCCGGCGGTGTCAGCCGCAGAGTAAACCTGACCCGAAGAACACGATTCTGTTGTCAGAAATCAGATATCTTGGGCCGTTACTAAGATATGCGTCGGCGTGTGATTCGGATAATTCTCCGCGAGCTCACCCGGTCACAAGGTCAATTATTTTCCGTAAATACCGACCAGTTTCTCGTGTAAAGTTGCAATGCGCCTGGTGGCTAAATAAATAGCCTATCAGGATTCTGCCTTGCCAGTGGTTTCACTGGTTCTTGCCGTTCGCAGTTTTGGGGCCAACCTGAAGGGTTTCGTTTTCACGTTGTCTGCTCACTGTTGTTCATATCAGTTATTCGCGATCTTGTTGAGCAGGCTTCACTTAAAACAACTAGTATCAAACGTGTCTACGCGGTAGGTAGCTAGAAGTAAAGTAATTTCAGCAAAACTCAAAACCTGCCACGTCCAATACTCATCCAGTTCACACAAGTCTCCCAAATAGACTGTGTGTTCAGCAAGACCGACAGAATATATGAACTGTCACAAGGTACTTATCAGCTCATTCCGGACAACAAAAAGGACGCGGAGTACGGCAATAGGTCATCGTTACCGCCGAAGACTATAGCCTGTGGTATTCCAGGTAGGTCGTGGATCCAACAGTAGGATATGGCCATACTGGCGACACCACTGATTCAGTGCGAAAGACAAGCTGCGTTACGGGAAAATGATCAGGATACTGGGACTAATTTGGTCATACCCATGACCGCATCTATCGCGAAAGTAGTATGTAGCGGCACGCCAAAGGCTGGTTATCAAGCTAATGAAATTAAGGGAAACTCATTCGCGATGAAGACGAGCACCAGTTGGAATGAGAAGGCCAGAAGTACGCGGGGGAGCCAGAAAGCTTCAGTTGGGACAGTAAGGTCGAAAAAGCAGTTTGATTGATTACAACTAAGGCCAAACTTAAGGTGAAAGCGACTGTCCCATATTGTAAGCTTCAAAGGTCAGTCCAAACAATCTACCGCTGTCAGGTAGCACCCGAAAATATCGTCCAACCGACGGCGGTGGTAATGAACGATGAAGATATGAAGGCAGAGGAAAGCGGTTGGGTTGGGAAGCTTAAGGAAATGTTCTGGCCAAACTGTTTCGAGATGTTTGAGAGGATCTACTCAAAAAGTGGGCAGTCTGCTCGGGTTTTCCGCCCTGGGAGAGTTCTGACACGGTAAAAATGTCCGCGCCAATGCTGCAAGGAAAGAATCTTAAGTTTGGTATACAAATGCCTGCAGTATTGGCAACAAGTGTGATGGGTTTAGGTAACGTTGCGAGGCCTCCGATGTCATAGTAGTGGCCGAAACATGACTCACACTTGAAAGAACTTCGAGAATCTGGTCTCCAGAGGGCTGTTACGTCTACGGACAGGACCGCGTGGACGAGCGAGCAGGTGGAGAGGTCTTGCTGTTGATAAGCAACCAGTACAAGCAGTGGGAAATCTCAACCTCACAATTTCCTGCTACAATCAAAAGATAACAGGGAACCGCTTATTTTCAGGGACCACCGACCAGCACTGAAGATGAAGAGCATCGGCTAGGTGTCTCAAACGCTCTGGCTAGTGATTTGGCAATATTGGTGGCGGCTGGGTAATTCAGCCACCCGAACTTCTCTTAGGGACTATGGAAAAACCAGGAGGTCGTTGTGTTCTGTGGTTCGAATTCCGCGCGATACAAAAACCTCCGTCGAAAAAAGGTATAAGTAATTTTTGTTGAATGGATATGGCCCGGCTTCTGAAAGCGTCACAGAACATGTCTTGAGCTCCTGAAGAAAAAAAGACTTCTCTTGAGTATAAGTGGCAAACCATCAAAGAAGAGCTCATTATAGATATAGATCAATCTGCACACCTCAGAAACGTCCGCCTTGGTCGAGGTCAACGGTGCGTAGGGCGTGTAGCAAGTGAAACAGTTGTTGGAAAGAATACAAAAACGGAAGTCATCGTAAGTTGCCTAAGTACAAAAGCATGAAGAAACACAGCTTGCAAGGGCCCATCGTCTGAAAAAATACTACTTTGAAGCAGGACTTGTTCGCAAGGTGAAAGCAGATCCGAAACATTTTTGCTCGTATGTTCAACTCAAGGGAGCCTGCAAGCAAGAAGTGGGAGTTCTCTTGACAAAAGAGGGTAAACCAGCCACTGATAAAACGAAGAAGGCAAATTTCCTTCGTGAGTTTTTCCGGAGGGTTCAAAGGAAGGACGATGTAAACTTGATCAACAAACCGAGCTGCTTTAAGGCAGGGGCTCACTGCGGTAGCGGAGTGGTTACTTAGGCGCGATACTCCACGAGATGCAGCTAAATGCCCTATAGTAATTGAAAACTCTGAACCCCTAGAAGTATCCGGTCCCCAGGGTCCATTTGCCATTGAATGCGTAGAAATGTCCCGAGAACTGAGAATGATGATCAGAAGCGACTTCGGACACCCAGCTGAATGCGCGGCGAATGCAAACAGAGCCAACACTTAGCTGTTTAGACCTAAGAGAGTTTTATCTAACAGGCAACCGGAAGCATGTCTGCTGCTACACACATCCATTGTTCGGCCTCATCTGGAGTGCCGCGTGCAGGCGTGGGCACCTCAGGTTGACTGAGAGAGTACAACAGCGTGAAGCTCGAATGATGGCAAGACTTAAGGACAAACCTAACAGTACTGATTAAACGGGCGCAGGTTGTGCTCCACGGGAGGAGGAAGATGAGGGGTGATCTCAGTGAGTCCTCCAGAGTTGTGAAGAGCACAAATGTTGCGAAGACTACAGGCTTGTTTGAACAAGTGGGTCGGGTCATCATCACCACAGGTAATAGTATGCGACGGAAGAAAGGCAGAGCTAGTTTGGACTTACGAACACACTTCTTCAACCACTGGATGGTGAGTGCGTGGAACAGGCGCTCATGTAAAGTAGTTCACAGTGACACCGCGATTTCCTTTAAAATGCGCCTAGATGGAGTGTGGTGGGAGATATTTCCAACCTTTCCTTATCATGACGGACAGGACTTGGACGGTGGTG
>LOND01001160.1:66638-86503 GCA_014220965.1 Paragonimus kellicotti
TTTAGAATTAGCAGGTAATCAGTTGCTCCTCTTACTGTCTACAGGTAGTCTGTCGGTTTGTAGCACCTTGTTTGCTCTTTTTTGAAGCTGAAGAAAGAAACGGCTCTATTGTGACAACTAGCTTACGAAAAGCGCTATTATTATCGTAGAAGGATCAAAAATCTCTCCAGTCACTCCCGCAATACGAAATTCATCATATGATACCGCTGTCACTGACAAATTATTCGCAGCAGCAACTCGGCTATGCTTCGAGGCACCATTGAGAATCACTGGTCAGCAACTTTGACAAGTTTTATTCGTCTGGTTATTTGTATAGACTTTAAAAGTGTGGCGTGTTAGTAGGCCAGCATGGGACATGCCGTGATTTCAAATACCGACTTTTGTTGACCATGTTCGATGGTAGTAGAGTTTTCCAGCAAAACCGTGGCCTGTATCTACCGGGTTCACTGCAACTGCGATCCCGGGTTTCCCATAGACTTGTATTTAAGAACTTCAAAGCTCACCCACTTCGACTCTCAGATACTACTGCATGACTTGCCATTCCCAAGGATAACTTCACTCAGTACACTAGCAGAACAAACAATTTTCGTCAGTTCCTCACCCCCTACAACATGCATCTTCAATACGCTTAACGCCATCCGACCTTTCTTTTGCTGAACATAACGGAAGCCCTCCGCCTTCCATACTCACCATTAAACTAGCTTCAACAGAACACACTTGGAGGAAGCATGGTAAAAAGCGGTGTGGTTGTGTCTCAGTGTGTTGGTGCGTTCCAGCCGTCCATCAGTACGAACCAAGAAAGCTCTAAGCCTTCAGTCGAATGTCACAATCACACGAGTGCTCTCCAAACCAGAACGCAAGGCAAAAACACCTCCAGACTTGATCGTTGTGAGTTTGTAGGACAATCTCATTATCTGTTGTGCTGCAGAAAGCGAAAGCACGTTGCTTTACCAAAACGAAGTGAATGATCAGCTGTGATCCACCTAAGCTAAATGTGGATGATAAACTCTTCACTATACAAGCCTCGAAAATCTCACCAAGAGGGACACCCTCGGCCATTCTGTGTCACGCTTGGCCAGACAGTATACATCAAGGAGGTTCTGATAACAGAATTTCTCCTGTTCATACTTGACGATCTGTGCCTAAGAGCAAAACCTAGCTTCCCTTGGGCGGTCAGGGAGACCAGAAGAACGGCGTATCGCAACCTCGAAACTTCCAAGTACGATCGGACGTGCAGTTTGGTTGTACACGACGGGCCCTTCGTCGGAAGCAGACCAGAAGCTCAAATTATTGAAGCGTAATAAGGCTCCTGGACCAGACCTCCTCTCTCCTTCTCTTTTCAAGGATGGCGGGGAAAGGTTGATATCAGAACTGACTAAACTCCTCCAGACGATTTGGGAGACTGAAGGCAGCCGACGGTCGTGGTCTTTTTGGACCTGAAGGCTGCTTTCGATTCAGTTGCTCGTAACGTTCTCTGGAACTGTCTTCTTCGCAAGGGAGTACCAGGGAAATACGTGAATCTGTTGAGATCACTGTATGCTCACTCTGCAAGCAGGGTGAGGGTTTATGGACAGCTGTCTCGGGAGTTCATCACTTCTAGTGGTGTTCGTCAAGGGTGTCCGATTTCCCTTGTTCAATTTTGTCATGGACGACATTCTGGAAGGTGCGCTTGAGGAGTCCAGTGAACTTGGTGTTGAGCTTCTTCCTGGCGCTCGGTTGACCGATCTGGAGTATGCGGACGACATTGTCTTACTTAGCCCCTCTGCCGAAGACATGCAGACCATGCTGAACAAGGTGAGTGACCGGGCTGGTTTGTATGGAATGCACTTCAAAGTGCAGTGTTACTTCAAGACTGGGGCATTTCCACTCCTACTTTCTTTATTGCAGGTAATCCGCTTGAGACTGTGGACAGTTTCACCTACTTGGGTAGCATTATCTCGGCACGAGTTGCCTTTGCCAACCTGCGTCATCTGTGGCGTCGAAAAGACGTTCGATTGTCGCTGAAAGGAAGAGTATATAATGCTTGTGTGCGTTCTGTTTTGCTCTATGGTTCGGAAACGTGGCCTGTTCGCAAGGAAGATATCAACAAGCTTGCTGTATTTGACCATCGTTGTCTCCGCCAAATAGCCCACATTAAGTGGACTGATCGCGTGAGCAATGTGGCAGTTCGCCGGCGCGGCACCATTGAGAATCACTGGTCAGCAACTTTGACAAGTTTTATTCGTCTGGTTATTTGTATAGACTTTAAAAGTGTGGCGTGTTAGTAGGCCAGCATGGGACATGCCGTGATTTCAAATACCGACTTTTGTTGACCATGTTCGATGGTAGTAGAGTTTTCCAGCAAAACCGTGGCCTGTATCTACCGGGTTCACTGCAACTGCGATCCCGGGTTTCCCATAGACTTGTATTTAAGACTTCAAAGCTCACCCACTTCGACTCTCAGATACTACTGCATGACTTGCCATTCCCAAGGATAACTTCACTCAGTACACTAGCAGAACAAACAATTTTCGTCAGTTCCTCACCCCCTACAACATGCATCTTCAATACGCTTAACGCCATCCGACCTTTCTTTTGCTGAACATAACGGAAGCCCTCCGCCTTCCATACTCACCATTAAACTAGCTTCAACAGAACACACTTGGAGGAAGCATGGTAAAAGCGGTGTGGTTGTGTCTCAGTGTGTTGGTGCGTTCCAGCCGTCCATCAGTACGAACCAAGAAAGCTCTAAGCCTTCAGTCGAATGTCACAATCACACGAGTGCTCTCCAAACCAGAACGCAAGGCAAAAACACCTCCAGACTTGATCGTTGTGAGTTTGTAGGACAATCTCATTATCTGTTGTGCTGCAGAAAGCGAAAGCACGTTGCTTTACCAAAACGAAGTGAATGATCAGCTGTGATCCACCTAAGCTAAATGTGGATGATAAACTCTCACTATACAAGCCTCGAAAATCTCACCAAGAGGGACACCCTCGGCCATTCTGTGTCACGCTTGGCCAGACAGTATACATCAAGGAGGTTCTGATAACAGAATTTCTCCTGTTCATACTTGACGATCTGTGCCTAAGAGCAAAACCTAGCTTCCCTTGGGTGGTCAGGGAGACCAGACGAACGGCGTATCGCAACCTCGAAAGTTCCCAGTACGATCGGACGTGCAGTTTGGTTGTACACGACGTACAGTAGTTGAAAGGTACAGATGCGTTGCTCGCTCACAAAAACGTCACCCATTGGAAATTTAATCAAGCCAAATTAAGCCTGGACGTAGGCAAACGCGGAGCATAGTCTGTTCAACCCCTCCCGTGCCTAGCACACTTGAGCTCCATCTCAGCCCCAGACCATTGCGAACCACCCTTCTCACAAGAGATATGTTGTCCACTGTGCTTCAGAGGTGGTACACGTTGAAAAACAACTTCCCACCTGAGCTCCGTTCTTCACGCAGACAGACCAACGTTTGAACGTGAAATGTCTTACTAGTGCACCTCCTAAGATGACAGGTTTGGTCAAGATGACCAGGATACCGGAGGTCGTCAGTAGCCCACCGTCTCTTACACAATCAAAAAACATGGTATAGCTGACCCTAAAAGGGTTGGCCTAGCCCAGATAGTACCCGTTACTCAACTGAAGACACACTACCGCAGATAATGGTACACAAGTACACATCTAGCCGGTGGTTTACTAATGTTCCTTTTCTAGTGAGCAAAGTGCAAGAATTGCGACAGCTTGTTGACTTCAAAAAGCCTAACATCACAGGTGTAGTGGGGACGTGGTGAAGACCCGACATCCGACCGGGAGTTAGACCCTTCTTGATTATTCCGTCTTTCGTAATCGTCGGCTGGTCAACAAAAAAAGGCGTCGCACTCCACGTCAGTGTTGAATTACGCGCAGCCCTAAACAGGGGTTCGGCTGTGCTTTCACCTGGCGAGTCCCTGTGGATAAATGTTAGGACACCTCACTTATCACAAGTCATTGTCGGCGTCATTTATCGTGCCCCGTCCGCAGCCCCAGAATGGGATGAAAGAATGCACAGTGCCATTAGACGGGCCACCGCAGCCCTTGGATATCGCGTCATCGTTCTAGGTGACTTCAACCTCCCGTATGCAGGTCTCTCAGCGGGCTAACCTCCGGTACTGCGGCCACTGAGTTCTACAATCTCGTGCAGGAAGTGGGACTCACCGAACAAGTCAACCAACCTACGGGTGAAGAGAAGGTCACAGATGATCCTGATTAGACATGATGTTAACTACCGAACACCACATGATGGATATCCTCGACGTTGGTATGCCACTGAGTGCAAGCGACCACACCAGTCAGCTTCCGCCTAATGTGTGATGTCATCATCACCCGATCTCTAATGCTTACTCGGCACAAGTTCAGATGGACGAACTTTTGAAATATATCGAAATGCTTATCTCAAGCCAGCTGGTTTCCACCTAGCGAATTTAGCATGGTAGATGAACATCTAGAGCGTATCATGTCACATCTGAACACCGCGATAACTGGTTTAGTTTCGCTTTACACTTCATGCTCCGCCTACAATTTGTCTTGGTTCAAACCCTCAACCAAGTATTTAATGAAAAAGAAGCGAGCCTTGTGGGATGCGTTTCTTCTTAAAAGAGGTGGCGCCTCACGTCTGGCATTTAGGTGTTGCAGTCAATGCAAAGCAACCATACGAGCCGACCGCAGGATTCACCAAGTATTGCCTGTTTGCTGACTTATAGAAGATTTTCCGGGTACATGTCATCCCTGACCAGGCCGAAAACTGCTATACCATCTCTCACGGGACCTTCAGGACTCTCTACTTCTAATTCCGAGACAGCAGAGGTTACGTGCTCAATATGCATGTGTCTTCAGAAACTCAGCCAAGACGGACTCACGCACCACAACTTTCTGTCCCAGTTGTCTTTCGGACTTATCCCCTAATTTAATCCCGACTGACACGCGCGCTAAGTTACCCTTGCTGCGCGTTGATAAGTCACCGGGGCTTGATAAGATACCCCCACAAATGCTGAAAGAATGCGCAGATGAGCTGGCGGAACCGCTTGCTCGTTTGTTCCAACACTCATATTATACTGGTTGTATTCCAACCACTTGGAAGCACGGCGTCATCTCTCCCATCTACAAGGGTGGGGATCGGACGAACGCCAGTAATTTCAGACCGATTGCTCTACTACCAACCATGTCAAAAGTGATGGAGAGCATAGTAGACGATTTCGTAAGGGACCATTTAAATACTCATTCACTGTTGGCACCGGAGCAGCACGGCTTCAGAAACGGTCACTCATGCACGACCAACCTACTGATTGCCGTTGACTCGTGGACAAAAGCTGCCGAAGAACGCCTCCCAGTTGATGCTGTGTTTCTAGATTTCACGAAGGCGTTCGATAAAGTTGATCACAGTATACTGCTGGACAAATTGAATAATATGGGCGGATATATAGAGGTTTATTTATGGCTCAAACAATACCTATCCTGTTGCACATACACAGGCCGAGTCAGTGGCGGACTACCTAAACCATTTAGTGTCCACAACTGGCGTGGCACAAAACTATACTGGGGTGTTCATTATTCCTAGCCTACGTTAACGACTTAATAGGTGTAACTCTCTTGTTGTGATGTGTGCTGACGATACGAGGCTTTCGGCACGTTTTACACAGCGTTGAAGACGCTCAAGTCTCCAAAGAGACGTGGATGCTCTGCATCTATGGTCCGTGGAAAATCGATTGCCCTTCAACACGTCCAAGTCAAACTGTGCACGTTCGTCATCACAGCATTAGAACATGCCGCATCGGTGGCGCTACCCTAGCCACTGTCCATCAGGAACGCGACCTAGGTACCGTTGTTACATCAGACCTCTCCCTTAGTACTAACATTATGCTGCTTGGTAAAGAAAGCCAGTAGCAGGCTGACAACGCCCAGTATGGTTCTCGGGAGTCCCCCAGTCTATACGTTCTCATGCATCATATAACACACTGATGAGATCACTGTTGCTGGGAATCGAAATACAGCCATATGCGCCGTAGTGGAAGAAAGACGTAACTGCTCTAGAGGCTATCTAGAAGAGGGCCACTCAGAGTTGAGGGTAAGTTTTCATTGTCTTATAAGAACCGTCTGTCAAAACTGGAACTATTTTCCCTAGTTTACAGGCGTTTAAGGAGAGACCTTATACTAACATACAGAATCCCATGCTCCCAGAATCACCTCAGCAAAAACCTTTAAACAGTTGTCGATACAATGGGTTTCATGGGCCATAGATACAAGGTTTCTATACCACGCATCCTGACCTATACTGCTACCTTGACGAGGTGGTCGGGCTTGTGTGCTGTTTTGATCCGGTGGGCTATGCTGACTAGGACTCCGGTCATACAGCATACGGCATACAGCAGAACTATTTTATAGTTGCGGCACTGCTGTCTTCCGTATCAGGAAGAAGGGGGTTAGAAAAGGTACCCTCAAACAAAGCACTCCGATCGCCCAACGGTTGACCGTGACCGCCGGCGTATTATCCAATACGGTCGAAAAACATCTATCACCCAAAAGCCCGATGTAGCTTTGAGTACATCCACTGCGCGCAGCAGTGCTGAGAATCAGACATCAATGTCTTATTCACTGCGCCCTCGGGCTAGGCAAGCCCCTCACACTGCCAAGTGAGTCAGACTTTTGAGTCATTGGCTCCGGGTAGGGTCCCCAAGAAAACCCTGTATCCTGTTGTCTCGCAGGTCAGACTTTTGAGTCAGAGACTCGGGGTGGGGTCCCTCTTTCCGCGGCATAAACGACCGGGAAGTATCAGAAGTTATCATTCTTCTGACAGTGACGTTATTCATTCAACACGACTTTCTCTTATTATTCCCCACCCAGATCTGCTTCCCATGTGTCTTCGGGCGATAATTGTTTTCTGAGGCCAAGACAACCGGTAAACATTGGCGCCTTCAATGTCCGCACTCTCCGACAAGTCGGTCAGCAAGCTGCTCTGGCTAGTACTCTCAAGTCTGGAGCTTGATGTGTGCTGCGTGTCGGAGACGCGAGTCTACGATTCTAGCACCGTTATCCATTTGAGCTCACCTCTAGATAACTGTCGATTCAAGCGCTTCTCTCTCAGGGTTTCTGGTGACGCCGAAGCTGAATCTCGCGGTCAAGCTGGAGTGGGAATCGCACTGAGTTCCAGAGCAGAGCAATGTTTGCTCGATTGGATCCCAGTGAACAGTCGCTTGTGCGCTGTCAGACTCAATACATCGGTAAAAGTCTGTCGACGCAAATCAGAAAGACGTGTATTCATTATATCGGCGTACGCTCCAACAGACAGCTGTTCGGATGATACCAAGGATGCGTTCTATGACGCCCTCGTTGACCTCCTGAAACAAACCAAACACTCAGACATCATCATACTAGCGGGCGATTTGAATGCCCAGCTTGGTCGGCTTTCTCCAGTGGACGAGAAGCGGCTGGGAGGTATGTTTGGTGTCCGGGCACAACGCACTGACAATGGCGACAGACTGCTGCAGCTGTGCGCATCCCATGGTCTCTATATTTCGAGCACCGCATTTCAACACAGGAAGAAGCACTGTGTTACATGGAGACCTCCGTGTGCTTCTCAGCCGTGGACACAGTTGGATCATATAGCAGTCAGTTACAGGTGGCGCCACTCTGTTAAGGACTGTCGTGCCTTTTGGAGCAACCACCTGGACTCGGACCATGCTGTTGTGCGTGCCCGTTTTGTTTTGTCATTTACCCAGAGGACACACGCTCGTAAATGCAAGGTAATTAACTGGCATTCGAGCGATGAGGGTGTAAAGAACGCTTACCAGAAGGCGTTGGTGAACAAGTTGCCCAGTTCGAGTCAGGTGAAAGATCCTAACGAACACTGGGAACAAATCACCGCAGCTATGAAAACATGCTGTGAAGAGGTATGTTCCGAAGGAGCTGTTCGGTTGCGACAGAACTGGATTTCCATCACGTCGATAAACCTCATGAACAAGCGTCGCTCGATCCCACCTGGTTCTGAATATGATGACGACCGTCGAGAACTTAAACGCAAGCTGACTAAAAGCTTGCGCAAAGACCGTGAGCACTACTTGGTCGAACAGTCGAAAGAGATGGAAAGGGCCTTTTTATCTGGGAATTGCAGAAGGCTTTTTTCCCTGATCCGTGGTTGTACTGGTCGTCGAGTCGGTGTGAGATTGTATGTGAAATGATGGTTCACTTATCACCAATCAATCGCGTCGACTTGACAGGTGGGCTGAACATTTTGAAGAACAGTTCAGCTGGCCTCAACCAGATCATGTGGACGATGGGACCCGAATGGTCAGTTATTGCGTCCCAGAGGGCCCTTCGTCGGAAGCAGACGCAGAAGCTCAAATTATTGAAGCGTAATAAGGCTCCTGGACCAGACCTCCTCTCTCCTTCTCTTTTCAAGGATGGCGGGGAAAGGTTGATATCAGAACTGACTAAACTCCTCCAGACGATTTGGGAGACTGAAGGCAGCCGACGGTCTTGGTCTTTTTGGACCTGAAGGCTGCTTTCGATTCAGTTGCTCACAGCGTTCTCTGGAACTGTCTTCTTCACAAGGGAGTACCAGGGAAATATGTGAATCTGTTACGACCACTGTATGGTCACTCTGCATGCGGAGTGAGCGGTTATGGACAGCTGTCTCGGGAGTTCATCACTACTAATGGTGTTCGTCTGGTGTGCCTGATTTTCCACTTGTTCAGTTTTGTCATGGACGACATTCTGAAAGGTGCTTCAGGACTCTAGTGAACTTGTTGATGAGCATCTCCCTATCGTTCGGTTGATCGGTCTGGAGTATACGGACAACGTTGTCTTGCTTAGCTCTTCTGGCGAAGATATCAACCATGCTGAACAAGTGTGGAGCTGACCGTGGCTGGTTGTGTAATAGAATGCATCTCAGAGTGCAGTGTTGCTTTAAGACTGGAGCAGTTCCACTCCTACTTTCTTTATTGCAGTTTGTCCGCTTGAGACTGTGGACAGTTTCACCTACTTGGGTTGCATTATCTAGGCACGAGTTGCCTTTGCCAAATTGTGTCATCTGTGGCGTCGAATAGACGTTTAATTGTCGCGAAAGAAAAGTATATAATGCTTGTGTGCGTTCTGTTTTGCTCTATGGTTCGGAAACGTGGCCTGTTCGCAAGGAAGATATCAACAAGCTTGCTGTATTTGACCATCGTTGTCTCCGCCAAATAGCCCACATTAAGTGGACTGATCGCGTGAGCAATGTGGCAGTTCGCCGGCGCGTATTCCGGAACGCTCGGGATGCGCGATCAATTGGTCAACTACTCACGTTGCACAGCCTGCGATGGTTAGGTCACGTACTCCGTATGCCAGCTGAGCGTTTACCGTACCGGGCATTATATACTGAGACCACCAACAGTTGGGTGAAACCACGTGGTGGTCAAGCGACAACGTGGTCACGAAATATGCGAACCCTGACTGCTCCACTGAGTAAGGTGGGTAGGTGTCGCCTGCCTGGATGGGGTCCTCGTGATCACTCAAACCGCTGGTTGGAGACGCTATCCGAGATGGCGGCGTGTCGCAGTCAATGGCGTACCTGCATCCATACCATTTCTAGTTCTTTTGCTTAGACTTCTATTAATTTTCAACCTTCTTAGTAACGTTTTCTTCTAGGATATTCCACGTCACTGTTGAGGTGAGCGGCAGCCCGAGCCACAGTACCTTTTGGTCAGGCTCATGGCTGCTGTGATGATGATGATTCTGACAGAGCGTCAACCGCATGACACATTGTTCGGTGTGGCTGCTGATGGTTGGAAGAATCCGTAAGGCGACCAGACGTTGTCGGTGTTGTGGATTATGAAAGCTTTGGTCGATTCACGGAATGAGGTTGCCGCTTACCTAGTTGGCGAGTTCGCGGCCACTCACAGTGTGGCTAGAAATATACTGGCATGGTAGTGTATCGCAGTCAATGGTGAGGCCGTCTACAAATGTTTTGTCTCGTCTGTCACGAAACTGCATTGGTTTGGTTTGTTCGCTGGCCTTTTTCTTTTTCTCCGCCATATATTTGCGCTTATTTATTACTCTGCAACTTTGTGGACCATTGTTAAGACCAACGGCAGTCGAAGCCTTTGTACCCACAGGTACGGCTCAACGCTGGGAGTGGTGGTATGCGAAAGCCGTAGTTCCCACTGTTGATCACCACTCGCCGTCAGTCGTAGCGACTGATGCTTCGGACGTTGCTGTCGCTGGTACTTCAACATAGAATGAAAGATCCGCGAAATTTTTTCAGCCGAACCTTGTCACTAAACGAACGACGTCATTCCTAGGTTGAGAAGTAAGCCTGCGTTACGGTCAATGCCATCAAAAGGTGTAGACGTTGGTTACCTATAAACCCAAACCGAAGGGTTTCCCGCGTAGTAAAGGTATTACCACTCGTAAAATTACGGCCTACAGCATCCATGCTAATGGGTTGAAAGAACCATTGGTATGCTTTGGTGAGTAATATCACTCAGCAAAGTCAAGGGATGTGTTCTGCATTCATTAGGGCTTTGTACTGCTGAATGTTCTACTTTCCTTACTGTCTGTCATGTGTGCATCAATGTTCAGGGTCCTACACAAGCGGTTATTTTCTTATAACAGTAAGTTAACCGAAGTTACCCCAACCGGGCTGACTCACCGTTCCGGTGAACTCATCAAAAAACCCACTATTTGATGAGATCGAGTTATTCGGGTGTATTCCGAATATGCTCACGTCCATCTCCCAAACTCACCTGGTTCCGAAATAGCAGTCCACACATCCACCCTCTGATGATGTCTGCAGCGATGACAACACAAGCTGTGATTTTTTGTTGTTGAAGCATAAGTATTCGATCAGCTTGAACTGGTGTAATATTCGAACTACGGACCGACGCCGTCTGACGAGAAACTCCGTTCTGAGCGTCATACCGAAAGTACCGACGGACAAGGTATAACACCACTTTAAGGAAATAGCAACGAACTCTTCCATACTTTTCGAAAAATAAAGAGCTGTGGTGTTATTCTTGCACTTGTCCCTGAAAGCGTTTTCTTTGAAACCCCCTTTAAACGTCATCATCGTTCGTTGTATTCTTTCTCAAGACCTTTTGTGTTCAACCATTCTAAGCGTCCTCATTAGCAGTCTTCGCGTGTATCCTCAAAATTCTTCCTGTGAAGATTTCCCCGGGCAAATCTAGACAACCGAGAGGAATGCAATGGATTTTCTGTGGATTATTCATTAATGCACATAATCAACGGTTTTATTATGTCTCCCGTCTTCTCTTCTCAGTTAAAATGCTGGTGTTAGATAAGTGCAGCCTAATTCGTGAGTAACAACTTTTCTTAATTCGCACTCAGTCCTTGCTCATTTGTTGACTACCTTACAGATATGATACGAATTGCCTGTTTCACCCCGCTGCATTGTAGGTTAGGTTTCCTTTAAACTGAACACTGCGGTTGGGGCCCTTCACGTCACCCCTCCATTTTCAGCCTGAACAGCCAAGAAGTTTCATGTCTCCACAATTATGAACTTGTAGTGAGTTTGAATTTTACCGCATGTTGCTGCTGTAAATCTATAACGAAGATGTAGGTGGCTGTCTTTACTCTGCCGCATTATACCAGTCTTGTTTTTCCTTCTGTTCTTTACTTGTTATCTTGTCTTCGGATACAAGCCAGAGGCTCACATCGTTTGTTGCCCGCGACCGAAGCCGTTTTGATTGATGATGCGCCAAACACAAAAACGATATATTCACCCGACCAACACAAACCTCTTGTTCCGTGGACACACTTACCACCTTCCGTGTTCGAACATTTTTACAATCATCTTTTGTGTGTACACTGGAAACCTTTGTCAGTTCGTTGTTCAGACATGGTCAGAGATAATTCTGGTCACCGGCTCACTAGCCTTCTTCATCCTATGCGGCGTACGAACATTGTAGTACTGGTTGCAGACCTAAGGGATTAAGTAGGCAAACTAAATGTTAACAACGTGATTTAGGTGACCAGCACCCCTACGGTACCCGTCAGAACAAACAACGGTAAACGTTTGTTGCAGGTTTGTGTGATAACGGTCTGTTTCTGGCGAGTACTAATTTTCGACGTTCTAAACATCAACGCGCCACCTAGCGACCTCTATCCCGAAGTCAGTCGTGGACACGGATTGACCACATAACCGTCTGTCATTTGTGGTGTGGATGTTTTCAAGGCTGTAAGCCGATCTGAAGCACTTTTGTGGATTCTGATTATACAAGATTACTCTGTACTTTGGTGGGAGACCACTTCGTCGTCAAACACAGTTTGATGTATCTAAACCGGAGGAGATAATCGCTGTAAGATCGGTATCTTTGGATAGCTGCAAAACACGGTCCGTTCGCCTGGGAGATGTTCATAGAGTGTCCGTTTTCGACCATCGGTGTCTCCGAGACATTAGCAGTGGGAACACCGTGTCATTATTTACGAAGTTCGCCGACGTGTCTTCGGAACAAATAGACTGTGCCAACCTCTGGGCGTACTGATCTCGTTTCACGGACTTCGTTGGTTGGAACATATTTTACGAATATCAACTTACTGCTTGTCACACTGTTTTCGTTACGAGCGGGCCGCAACCGTCAACCATGCGCTGCAGGGCGGGTAATTGCTTCAAAAGCTTATGACCACTTCAGTGTTTGATCTCTGCGCATTCTTCCAGTTACTAGGAGCCTCACATAACGATGTGCGGCATGGTAAGCGCTCTGCCAGCATATCTGCATATATAGTTGGCTATGTATCTCCTAACGTTCTCGTCACAAATTCATTTTAGTTTAAACTTACAAACTACAGGCATGTCACCTCGCTCTGATGTATTGTAATTCCATTATATTTCTTCTCTCGCAGGTTTTCGTTAGTTATCTGGTTGGTCGTTTATTATAATGGATTCGCAGTGGGTCAGTGATTTGTCTACCAATATTTTGGAAAAGGTGAAGTCTATAAGTCAAATATGGACCGCTATTGGCATCGAAGGTACGCGGCTGGAGGCTCGTAAGCAGACTTTATCTTCCCACCTGTTTTCTATGCTGGATGAAATGTACGAGGAGGAAATCGCTGCCCAGCAAACTCTTTCAAACTCTGTTAAAGAACTCAGAGTAGGATTTTCGGTGTTGGATCACTTAAACTCCTAATTATTTTCTAGCTCAAAATAGAGGAGTTAGAATCCGAACTTGGCTTCCCCCATGAGCATTTTAATGAAGCACTCAGTTTGGTGCTCATGGAAAAGGCCTTATTTGATAAATTCAGAATTCTGAATGAGAAAGCAGCGTCCATTGTTCAGACGTTTAATAGTCTGCGCAAAGAGGAGGAGCAACTGGCTACAAGATTGGGTGAGCCCACGGAAGTCGTAATCTTTCTTCATGCTCCTAATCAAAATCAATTGCGTGCTCTCAAGACAAACATTGATTTGTTGACAATGGAGAAGGTGTGTTGTGCAATTTCTGTCAGTGCATCTTTTTTCCAACAGCGTTCCCGAATACTTCAACTTTCCGAAATGCGACACGAAATACTAAATGTTTATAATGCGATAGATGTTGGTGAATTAGCAAACGATCAGCTTCTTTTGCGTCTGAATTCAGATAATGCTTTGGAGAATCTACCACTGTCAAGGATGTTCTTATCGGAAGTGAAATCTCTACGGGATAGGTGCGAGGATCTGTTAGCCGAAGTTCGGTCGGAGTGTGATCGTCTGTCTGGAGATATTCTAAAGTTGGCGACGCGCTTGAATTTGGATCAAACGGAGTATGTTGACTTGGATCAGCCAACTTCCTCTGCTTTCGTGAATCAGGTATGTCCATGGACCGTTGGTCCGTGCTTCACACATTTTGTTATACTTTCGTATGCGGGGCAGTTTTTGAAATTCAAACGAGTTTCACTCAGTGCCTCGATTGGTACCATTGGATGGATCCATTTTATACATTTTTAATGAATTACCTCGTGCCCAAAATTACAACAGTATTGTTCATATATAAGATTATCGGTGACTTCTTGCTTGTCCGCGTTCTCAAAGGCGTAGTCTCTATGAAGAATATTCCACTAGCGGGACTTGAATAAAAACTTGTCAACATGTGGAAATTAATCTAACAGATTGCGCAAACACTTGTTCCAGACTACGGCTGTTTATTAGTCGGCTAATACGGTATGAACGAGCCACCCAAAGCACCAAGTGCGTTTACGTCACCGAACACTACCTCGCCTTCGAATTTCCGTTATTTAACCATCTATTAAGTGCTAGTAGATTCTCACTCTGAACCTGATTAAATTCTACGGACTGATCAGTCAACTTTGCCTAGTCTTGCTGTTTGCTCGACAATTCATTATTTTTTCGCAGTCTAAACCCCATTACTTGCACTTTAACTGGGATCTACAGTCCCACTGGTAATTAACCGACGTATGGATGTTCAAGAAGATACTAAAAGCAAACCTAGGTTTTTCGTGTACAAATCAGTTGTTGGCTGGGCGTTTGGACATTCTGTCCACTTTTGGTAGGCCTTGGAATCCGTGAGTCAGTGACAACTTTTTCGCGGATCCGTCAGCGATTGAGGGTGTTCTCAAGTAGGACAGAATTACATGCTGTTGGGTAACTTGGTATTCATCTTCAGGCATCTTGGAGTATCCTTCGAGTATAGGCTTGTTATGCTAGTAACAAACATGGAGATCCTTAGTTTGAAAATTTTCGTTTACTTCGGTTCTTTTGTCTCTCATTTAGTCCCCTTTTCCTTCATTGCCAGTGGGACGCCAGCTCCGTGGCTGATGGCTTGTGCCATCAACGACGGGTCTGGTAGATAACCGTTGGACCCATAAAACGATAACGCTACAAACAAGTAGTTCCTTACATAGGCTATTCGATGAGTGGCTGTTGATGTGTTCTTATTACTTCTTCTTATGGCTGGAAGTATTTCACTTGCTTTTGTTCCGTTCTTGTTCACAAAGAAGTGCCACGTTCATTTTACTTCATTCAAGTAAGCTTACTGAGTACCCTATTAGTTTCACTATATTCCGGATGTTTCCCACAGCTCCGACAAGATCTCCAACGGCTGACGGAAATGCGACGTCTGAATTTATCGTTGTTTATCTATAATTGTCGCGCCGAACTACAAGAATTGTGGGACGCGTGCCGGCTAAGTGAGCGTGAGCGCAACTCTGATTTACTGCGAGACGATGGGGCGTATACAGAATCTGTTTTAGAAAGGTTGGAAATGGAGGTATGTTGTCAATGATTTTATCGGCGATGTCCCTCTTCTTTCGAGATTTCCCACTGGCGGGAATTCCACGTCGCACATCACGATCTTTTTTCGGCCCTGGACTCCTGGCAAACTACATTTTCTCGTTTCCGTGAAACTGAGGTTCGTTAACTTTTGTGTTCAGTGTATTACTTATTTTTGTTGTCCGCGTAAATTTGTCTTGCACCTAAACTCCGTAATCGTACATGAGTTGGGATTGCATTTCCGAACATCTTTTTTTGTTCACTGTTCATCATCAAGGACAGCAATACATCACTGGTTCACCGTAGTGCCTAATTGCCATACTCAACTCTCACTTCTGTCATCGCCGTATGTTCCGGTTATCGTGACCTACTGGCGTCCATCAACCCAACTCAGTTAGGAGGCTTGTCAATGTTAAAACTTCCGCGCGAGTGTTATCTTTCTTCTCTGCCACACTGCGTCAGTGTCATTCATTTAGCCTGAACCACCTTGCTGGGATGAAACAATTCCGGAAAAGTCCTCTGAAGTATCCATATCCGACATCCAGTCACGAGTGCGTTCTATCGGGGTATTCAAAAATGTTAGCCGGACGTCTTAAAGGGGAAAAGACAGGATTAGTTTCGAAAGTGCATATGAATGCAAGAGCTGTGACCGAACGTGGGTGGTGTTTTACGTGTACTACTTGAACTCATGAGTCATATGGGTTACGTCAACGTGAGTCCACAGTTTACCATTATTCGACTATATCACTCTGGATGTTGATGCAGTCGAGTTTATCAGCAATCAGTCCACATTCAAAAAAGTGGTCAGCGTTGCTGACCAACCCGAACTACTAATTGTGTTTTAAACCGCCATTCCGCTGTGTAATTTAATCCGCTTATAACGAAGCCCTATAACGTCACATTGAATATACAGACCATGCATATGGGATAGAGTGTTCTGAAGTAATTACCGCTTATAACGAGTTTCTTGTTGGACTTGAAGATTGCATAGTAAAAACAGCTCCGTTCTTGTCATTTTAAAAGGATTATATTTTCGCGTTCTTGTTATGCAACCGTGACGTATTCATTATCATTTCCTCTATGCAATCAGCGCCTGCGTAGGTTACACCGTTCTCGTCATTCTCTAGCCGATACTAGAGCGGGTGTTCTCTTCTCCAATTATAAAGGCGTTCCTTTTTATGTAGGTCAAGAAGAAAGATCCGGTCATTCTGAAGAATCGTGGGGGCATTCTACTAACTGTCGAAAAACAGTACAAACAACTTCAGCGTGATTTAAAGCGTCTGGAATCAGTGGTCTACCAACTGGCCCACGAGCCTGTACATGCTACGGTCTTGATCCATGGTATGGGAGTTAAACAGTTTCTAGAAGCGGCTCTTCGCCAGCACGACGAAGACAAGGAGAACGAGGTCAAACAACGAAAAGAAACACAATTAAAGTAAGTTGATTATGATTTCCCTATGCTTATTCACGGTCAGCATCAACCAAATCAGTCCAGTGTAGCCAAGCCGTGTTCGTGAGCACAATGATTCAGGCTGTTGTTGGTCCTAACAGTGATCCACGAAGTTGCAGAGTAATAACTAAGTACAAATGTGTAACGGAGAATAAACGAATAAACAAAAGAATTCAGTCTTCTGAAAGAGACAAGTCAACAATTTCGTGGATACGGCCTCACTGCTGACTGCAACACACTGCCACGTTAGAGAGCGTTTCCGACCAGCGGTTTGAATGTTCGCAAACTCTCCAACCAGGTAAGCGGGAACCTTACTCAGTGGAACGATCGAGGCCTTCACAATCAGCAACACCGGTAACGCCTGGCCGCTTTATGGTTTCCTTCCACACTGAACAATGGGCGGTGCGGCAGAGGCTCTATCGTAATACAGGATGCGTGACCCAACCAGCGAAGGCTGCGTGTTTTCATTATCTCAGTAATCGGTCGAGAAATTGCACATTTCCTAAATACACGGCGATGGACTGTCGCGTTACTCACAGAGTCGGATGATTTGATACAGGCCAACTGGCGGAGACAACGGTAATTGCACACAAAGTGTCTAGATGCATCTTCCTTACGAATGGGCTACGTCTCAGATCTGTGAAGGAAAACTGAGCTTACACATGTATTGCATTGATTCCCTTTAATCAGTGGCTGTTCCTCTAGGTAAAGTTGCCGATTCGGTTGCTGCAAATGGCAACGGAATGTCATGATCACTTGAGAGTACACGTTCGCCTCAGTGATCTCTGCGTTTCCTATAAATATAGTTGTTCAATTGTGCATTGATGCTTTATACCTAGTGGAATATTAGGTCAAACATGAGCTGGATACTGTCAGGCTGCTGTGATCTATTCAATTCCATAATTTGGATGGTTGTTAGTTTTCCAGTTTTTGTCATCGTGTTTGCTGCACATATTTGGGACACGATCTTCAGTCCGATGTTCGTTAGCACTAAGACAGCCGTTTAGGGTACAACCTTGCTACCGTTGAATCACTCTGTGGTTTCAACTTCCTGTTTGCCATGACTGTTTGTTCTGTTCCTTCACTTTTGTTCCTTATCCTAAGTGCATCACGACGTCGTTGGTTTGCTGTTCGTAAACAGAATCTCACATGCATAGTTTAAATTATAATGGATTCAGGGTGCATTTTATATTCTGAAGCTGTTTAGGTTTATGCTGCCGGGCAGATGACGCAGTCTGTTGCATGACTGCGACCATGATGTGGTGCGTTTTGAAAAGTTGGATTACTTCGCCAATCTCACTGGCGAGGTTTCATTTCTTTTGATTATGGACTACGGATAGGATATCAGCTGGGTTGCAAAAGACCTGGGTGATGTTTCCAAATCATCGACAACTGCGTAGGAGGCGGAACCTTTGTTTGTCAGCTTGGATTCGAATGTTCGTGATAACTCTGCAGTGTTTAGTGCATGCACGATCTATCTGCCCTGTTTGTACATGGCTACTGATCTTTATATCGTACACTTCTTTAGCGTCATCATCGATAACAACTACTCAGTAGTTGGCGTGGATGCTTAACTGTCTAGCGGAACCACAGTACAGCTGCGCCCAGACTGTGACAAAAGTCAGATCGTTGTTTTACATGCCCGTCCTGCAAAGATGGGAGAAAAAACGTATTTTTTGTTGGCTGGTATGCAACAACCTTTGTTTTTAGCAACCCGAAGCATTTTTTACATGAGTATTTCCTGGCGTAGTTCAACTGTCAGTTGTGTGTAAGCGGTATCAAACGTTAACCATCAGTTCCGCTACGTCGATACTTTCCATTAATTGGCGCTTTCAATGTGCCGCACTCTCCGACAAGTCGGTCAGCAAGCTGCTCTGGCTAGTACTCTCTCAAGTCTGGAGCTTGATGTGTGCTGCGTGTCGGAGACGCGAGTCTACGATTCTAGCACCGTTATCCATTTGAGCTCACCTCTAGATAACTGTCGATTCAAGCGCTTCTCTCTCAGGGTTTCTGGTGACGCCGAAGCTGAATCTCGCGGTCAAGCTGGAGTGGGAATCGCACTGAGTTCCAGAGCAGAGCAATGTTTGCTCGATTGGATCCCAGTGAACAGTCGCTTGTGCGCTGTCAGACTCAATACATCGGTAAAAGTCTGTCGACGCAAATCAGAAAGACGTGTATTCATTATATCGGCGTACGCTCCAACAGACAGCTGTTCGGATGATACCAAGGATGCGTTCTATGACGCCCTCGTTGACCTTCTGAAACAAACCAAACACTCAGACATCATACTAGCGGGCGATTTGAATGCCCAGCTTGGTCGGCTTTCCCCGGACGAGAAGCGGCTGGGAGGTATTTTGGTGTCCGGGCACAACGCACTGACAATGGTGACAGACTGCTGCAGCTGTGTGCCTCCCATGGTCTCTATATTTCGAGCACAGCATTCCAACACAGGAAGAAGCACTGTGTTACATGGAGACCTCCGTGTGCTTCTCAGCCGTGGACACAGTTGGATCATATAGCAGTCAGTTACAGGTGGCGCCACTCTGTTAAGGACTGTCGTGCCTTTTGGAGCAACCACCTGGACTCGGACCATGCTGTTGTGCGTGCCCGTTTTGTTTTGTCATTTACCCAGAGGACACACGCTCGTAAATGCAAGGTAATTAACTGGCATTCGAGCGATGAGGGTGTAAAGAACGCTTACCAGAAGGCGTTGGTGAACAAGTTGCCCAGTTCGAGTCAGGTGAAAGATCCTAACGAACACTGGGAACAAATCACCGCAGCTATGAAAACATGCTGTGAAGAGGTATGTTCCGAAGGAGCTGTTCAGTTGCGACAGAACTGGATTTCCATCACGTCGATAAACCTCATGAACAAGCGTCGCTCGATCCCACCTGGTTCTGAATATGATGACGACCGTCGAGAACTTAAACGCAAGCTGACTAAAAGCTTGCGCAAAGACCGTGAGCACTACTTGGTCGAACAGTCGAAAGAGATGGAAAGGCCTTTTTTATCTGGAAATTGTAGAAGGCTTTTTCCCTGATCCGTGGTTGTACTGGTCGTCGAGTCGATGCAAGTGGGACTATATGTGAAAAAGATGGTTCACTTATCATCAATCTATCGCGTCGACTTGATAAGTGGGCTAAACATTTTGAAGAACAGTTCAGCTGGCCTAAGCCAAATAATGTGGAAGACGGGACCCAAATGGT
>LOND01001160.1:86603-102813 GCA_014220965.1 Paragonimus kellicotti
ACCATTTGGGTCCCGTCTTCCACATTATTTGGCTTAGGCCAGCTGAACTGTTCTTCAAAATGTTTAGCCCACTTATCAAGTCGACGCGATAGATTGATGATAAGTGAACCATCTTTTTCACATATAGTCCCACTTGCATCGACTCGACGACCAGTACAACCACGGATCAGGGAAAAAGCCCGCTACAATTTCCAGATAAAAAAGGCCTTTCCATCTCTTTCGACTGTTCGACCAAGTAGTGCTCACGGTCTTTGCGCAAGCTTTTAGTCAGCTTGCGTTTAAGTTCTCGACGGTCGTCATCATATTCAGAACCAGGTGGGATCGAACGACGCTTGTTCATGAGGTCTATCGACGTGATGGAAATCCAGTTCTGTCGCAACTGAACAGCTCCTTCGGAACATACCTCTTCACTGCCTGTTTTCATAGCTGCGGTGATTTGTTCACAGTGTTCGTTAGGATCTTTCATCTGACTCGAACTGGGCAACTTGTTCACCAACGCCTTCTGGTAAGCGTTCTTTACACCCTCATCGCTCGAATGCCAGTTAATTACCTTGCATTTACGAGCGTGTGTCCTCTGAGCAAATGACAAAACAAAACAGGCAGGATGCTGATCCGGGGTCGAGGATGCGTTGACCACATTCTTACTTTGCGACGGATCTTGGAACATCGGCATTCTTATAGGCAGCCGACGGTTTTGGTCTTTTTTGTAATATTGCTGATGAGATATCAACGAGGATAGCAAAGGCACGAGTTGCCTTTGCCAACCTGCGTCATCTGTGGCGTCGAAAAGACGTTCGATTGTCGCTGAAAGGAAGAGTATATAATGCTTGTGTGCGTTCTGTTTTGCTCTATGGTTCGGAACGTGGCCTGTTCGCAAGGAAGATATCAACAAGCTTGCTGTATTTGACCATCGTTGTCTCCGCCAAATAGCCCACATTAAGTGGACTGATCGCGTGAGCAATACGGCAGTTCGCCGGCGCGTATTCCGGAACGCTCGGGATGCGCGATCGATCGGTCAACTACTCACGTTGCACAGCCTGCGATGGTTGGGTCACGTACTCCGTATGCCAGCTGAGCGTTTACCGTACCGGGCATTATATACTGAGACCACCAACAGTTGGGTGAAACCACGTGGTGGTCAAGCGACAACGTGGTCACGAAATATGAGAACCCTGACTGCTCCACTGAGTAAAGTGGGTAGGTGTCGCCTGCCTGGATGGGGTCCTCGTGATCACTCAAACCGCTGGTTAGAGACGCTATCCGAGATGGCAGCGTGTCGCAGTCAATGGCGTACCTGCATCCATACCATTTCTAGTTCTTTCGCTTAGACTTCTATTAATTTTCAACCTTCTTAGTATTACTGGTGAGTAGTCGAGGATTTGGTTAATTTCAAGTTGAACATCACCCACAATTGATCGCAGCTGTCGCATTCCCATAGACTTTCCAGTCGGCCCCTTTCGAAAAGAAGCACCATTGACCTCACATTAGCACGACCGAATTATCATATGTGAACGCTCAACCACTTTCGCTTGTGAGTAATGATCAGGTTGCCCGATCGTCTCGAGAGGAGACACAGTTACTGTCTGTTAACTCCAGTTAGCGTTTTCTTCTAGGATATTCCACGTCACTGTTGAGGTGAGCGGCAGCCCGAGCCACAGTACCTTTTGGTCAGGCTCATGGCTGCTATGATGATGATGATGATGAGTGCCGATACAATTCGGCTTTATACGTTAGTGGTGAGAATTCATATAAGTGTGCATTAAGATGTACACTCAACTGTTTGAGCTGTTCATTTGGTAACGGATCCACTAACACGGCCTACAACAGTTCGATGGACATCGCTCGCTTCGTTACATCTCCATGTTTCTTGTTATGTGAACATATGATTCGGCGCAGTGAAATGAAGACAGCCACTGTGGACCACAATCGCCTCCCAGCTTGCGGCTAGAGACGCCAGGAGAGCGGGCAGCTTTCGGATAAAGAGGTTTATGCGGTTTCGTTGTTCACATAGTAGAAGGAAAATGAAGCGGCTCGAGTCATAATACTGCCTGATCAGACTCATAGCCCTTATGAATAAGCCAATGAATGAAACGGAGCAGATCGATTTTAGGCATTTTAATGTTGACTGCTTGACAACCAGGCCACCGTATCGATCAGTGATGCATTGAAGTGGATAATGACAAGTATATTTGCTGGTTATTATGATTACCCCCATCTGTTTATATAACCGGATTATATCATCCAGCTCGTGTGTGACACATGGTAATAAACGTATAATAGTACAAATTTTAGAACTTGACTAACCCTGTCATTACCGGTTTGTTCATTACTCGAGCGATTTAGTGGTCTAGGGCTTGGCTTGTGGCACGGAGATTACCAACTTGAATGTCATTTCAACTGTAAAGTCTGATCTCTGTGGACTGTTTAAGATTGGACATTGAAGGCGTAAACGTCATTCGACTTGACTGCGTTCCTGACGTCCTTCTACGTCAGCCTGATCGACAAAGCATGACACTTAAACCGGCCGCCCATAATAAAAATATTCTTCGGTTTCCCATATGCATTCAGGCATTTTCTACACACATCCATACAGGATCTGTCACACGCACTTATTGTTCTCCGTATCCTAAATGTGCACTGGCGTCTGCGTATTTTCTCTAGTCAACCAAACGGCCACTTGCTTGTTGATCATTCGAATACGCGCGCTTTATCGGCGTTTGCTCTCAGTTAACACATGGTATTTCAAATGAACTATTGGCTAATCAAAGCGAAAGCCGTGACTGGTCAGCGACCTAATGCTTGAGACTAGATTCGATAAATCACTTTTCTACACTGGCTTTTGATATGTGAAGCGTTCTGCGCACGTGGTCCGAAAGGTTTTCAATTCTTTTCTTTTTGGACGGTTACTTGTCTCTTCACGACTGTCTTTATTTCAGACGTAAAGCTGGAGATGCAGTTCAATCTGGCGGTAGCAGTGATCGAACCATTATTAACAGGCGCCCCGGAAACAAACCTCTTCACAATGAAAGCAAAATAAGTCATTCTTCAACGAAATCAAAAAAGCCGCGGTTAGATTTCAATAAGGTGAGCATTTTTGTAAACGAATTTACTGTGTCCAGGTTCATTCGTACTGGTGATTGCTTGGGGTTAGATAAAACAGTTCATTTACTAGACTTTCCTTAAACGAAAGTATATCATTAGTCCTTGGTCTACCAGAAAACGGACTATTGTTTTGTTTCCTCATGAGGTTGTTTGCTAGATGGTATTCCTCGTTGAAAATGTACTATTGTTGCTAGTTTGACCGCTTACCTAGCACGCGGATAAAACCTTTATGCAGAATACCATTCACACCAGTTGCTTATGGGCCGTGGCCCTCGCGACTCACAGAGTCGGTGGCTGGAGACGTTAGGTGAGATGGCGGCTAATCGAGCTCAGTGGCGTGAATGTTGTTTGTCCGAGTTGTCTGTGAAGTGAGTGCACTTAATGACGCGGGGCAGTGAAAGCCGTAAGGAAGCTGTCTTGCTGATGACGCCTTACTTTCACTTACAGCTCGGTTGTTTGTTTGCAAGGTGTAGGCATCCTTGATGTTGAATATAGACGTGGCTATTTCTAGTAGGTTTTCCGTACCCTCTGTTTTTTTCTGGCCAGGACTTGCTTTTTTCTTCATGGTTGTATGGCAGTTAAGCGTTAGTGAAAAGCCACTGCTGTATGTGATAATGACCTGCAGTTATAGATTTGTTAGCCGGCATTCGCTAAATTGTAACCGCATGACTGTAATGCTCAACGCAGATATTATCCGGCATTACAGCGTATCGTAACGAAGGATTAGTATTATTTTCCGCATTTTCCCACGTTATTATCAAGTTTAGTGGCGACTGGAACGAAAGCGCCTCAAAATAAATGAGCATAGATCCCCAGTAGATTCACATTTTCGCACCCCTTTCCACCGTTTCCTAGACCCCCATCCATAGCACACCTGCGCGCCCATTTGCCATACCCAACACAGGTCCTGCCAACTCCAATCGCGTAAGTTTCTGCAAGCGTTTGTCACGGGGACTTCGTTTCAGCTATTTTCACGATGATTTTCTCATATATATGCAAATTTGCTGAACACTTTGTTGCTCTTCTATCACTAACCTGCACCATCGAATGCACGTTTCCTCGCTGGTGCCTCAAGATTTTCCGGTTGGTTATCTTCCACTTCCCAAAATAGTGATGTGCTATACGTAGGACAACTCTGTCTGCGAACACTCAATGTGGTTCTTAACCTCTGGTCCCTTACGAGTTGAGAACTCTGTCTTCAGTTGATACTCACTCCTAATCTGCGACGCTTTTCGCATCCACGTACAAATGTGGGGACTCAACGTGCCTAATGAAGTGAACAGTCTAGGAACATTGCTTTCAAAGCTTATCGCCTGCTCACTCAAAATGCACTGCACAAGCGCTGAAATCGGAGCAGTGACGACTGGAAATATTCAATATAAAGCATCCACCATAAGGCATTAACGTCTACGTCATTACGATGATCAAACTTGGCGTGATTATATCAGTTTATCAGCGTCAAGCTGAAAGTCACCTTTAACGAATCCTGGGTCCCCCATTGGGACGTTTTTCGTGTCTGCTTTGCTCCCTTTCCACCCAATTTCCCATTATCGTTCTCAGGAGGTATTAACCACTTTGGAAAACATCGATACGGATTTCGAGTCGGAATTCAAACGTCAAAGTAATGCGAATTACGAGCTACCAGCATTTTCTTTTGAAACCGACAGTTGGTTTTAATATTTCTTGCTGCCAAGGTTCCAGCGAAACGCGTGTTGTTGTATCATACCAGATCGCATGCACATCTTGAGGCATGTAAGCAACTTGACCGAATTAGTCTTTTTCGCCTGACGAGTTTGAAAGCACTGACCAACATTTATTAATCACTCATCTTGGTTTTGGTGAGCTAAGGCGATTTTCGACTGTAACTGTGTTCGAGAAACCTTGTGTTGTTCACAAAATTTTCGCTCGTGTTTCAGTTTAATTGTGACAACTTCGTCGCAGTTCGCCCACGAGAACAAATTGCCGCTGTTTGAATGTTCTGTCTTGATGAAGCTTGTTCAATTCATCCGTATTCCCTTCGTTTCATTTTCAGAAACCTGGTGGAATGACCTCTACACCGAGACATTCGCGCGAATTCCTACTTTAAGTTGCCCATTCCCTGTGCTTCAGTATTTTATATTGTCTGTTTGCATTTTCTTTTATGTCCAGTATTTTCCCATCTATTTGTTATACCGTGCTTCATTGTTTATCAGAATAAACACACTCGAGCGAGGACTGGCTCACTGATTACATTTGCTGATCCAATGTAAATAAAGAATTCCAGTTGTCCTCTTTTTGGCTATTCAACGGACCGATTATTCACCAGAGATCTGCCGCACGTGTAGCCGAGTTATTGATCAGTCTCGTTAGACCACAATTAGGCTGCGTTAGAAACACTTCTCGGTTGTGCAATCTAACGAGTCGCGTATGAGTTAAATTTTCTCGTGCTGCTGGAACATCATGATAGGTAAGTTATTTTGTTACCTAAAAGTTATCTTGCAGTTGTCAGCTTTCTTCGTTCAAATAATCCTGCTTAGTCCTAATGTTTTATAAATTCAGAAGTCGCACTTGGTAGAATTACTGAGCAGAATAGCTAAATCGGCTGTACTTGTACAACACAAACGATTAACATCACTCACCTACCTCTTAGTTATTTTGAACGTTTAACACGGCTCCAAGATGTCGCTTCAGATTATTTTGGTGTTACACACCGTTAAGCTTCAACTTGAGTAGGCGGAGGACCAAAAACAAGTTGCTAACGATCAGAAATAGTATTATTAGAACGAACAATTACCTAGACTGCACAAAATTCAAAATCCATCCGTTATAAAGTCATCTATAGGGATTGCGCAGTTCTGTATGGTTAGAAATCAGTGTACAATATATACAATCCCATCTCATGGGATGTAGACGTTCCGCCAGTTATCCAGTTCATAAAAAGTCTGATTCGAGCGCCAGGCCGTTGACACACTGAAAAATGTCGGTTCTTCTGTGTACAGTTCTAGCACGTGCGAATCACGGGACGAGTTTCCATCGGTTCGGCGATGACAGTGCACTTGGGCTGCCGGTCTTCCGCTTCGTAGCACAATGTTCAAATGGAACGCATGCAGGGCCATGCGCTTTAGCTTGTGATTTAAGGGACTCGTGTCGTCACGGTTGACACTAGTCGATCGCGCCTGGTCAAACGGCAGAGATGTGTAGATTAGGTCACCGGTGATCGGGTGACCCAAACCCATTGCGCAGTGTACTCGTAGTTGATGCCTTCTGCCCGTGTTAGGGATGAGTAGTAGTCGACTGGCCGGTTGACTGTACAATTGTCCATGTTCAAGGACGATAACGTACGTGGATGATTTGCGGGGATTCTTGGAAAAAAGACGAGGGACTGAAAACCGTACACAAAATCTAACATACTAATATGAATAAAGCATAATGTAAGCAGCCCACGGGAGATGGGAATGTGAACCTAAGTTGTCACTGTGGATGGTTCGTAATTTATATCCCCATCCGGATAGGCAGGTTAACACGTACTATTAAGGCGACTTGCACAATGAAGTGCACACAGCAAGGACTTTTCAGCAAAGCAGGTTCAAGAAATCCATTCGAATTTTGCACCTGTGACCGTTTAGTGATGTGTGTACGTTTAGCTTGTTCTGGGGTACACATGTAACCCTTGCACACTGGAAACGGACTTACTTCGCAATCCATGTGGCTTGCGTAAGTGACCAGTTTCTGTTGCCTGCCACATGGCCACTTGTGTACCATTCCGCCCAAAGTCATCTGTACGTGATACACATTTTGTCGGATGGTGGTTACGTGCGCTGATTCTTCCGGGAACTTATGGGCTCCCACGTGACCCCATACTACGGCGAGATAATGTCTGCCAACCATTTTTTTGTTGAACGCTTTACCCACCTGTATGGATTAGAACAAATCTGTTAGCAGCCGGATAAGAAACAAAAACAAAAGGTCGTTGCGCATTAGTCATGAAGTCTATGGTTAGTCGCGGACGTCATGTACAACTACTGAACGATTCAGCGACGCGGGAAATTTTCACGCAAACCAGCAACCATACTCTCAACTTGCACGTCGAATGATTATTCGAATAGAATTGGTAACTCGACACAATGCAAGGTTACATGTTGGTTAAATACTGCCAGACTTTCCAAATCCAATCAAAAGCGATCGAAGTGACCCAAGCTCTAACCCATTTCGTCAGTGGCCGTCGTCGTGACCACTGGACTGTCTGGAGCTCCTGTGGTGCTTGCCACGTGGCTTATTTGGATACAAGCCTAGTGTTATCAGGCTGTCGGTGGCGTTCGAAGCGGTTAGGATATCGACTGACTATGAACTTCGTAGTCTTTGAACTGACCCTTGAGCCGTCAAGGGCTCAGTTGTGTTCAAAAGAAGGGATAAGGTCTATTTAGTGATAACTTGATACTGACACACCTAATCGATAGCAGTGGTCGAGACTATCGTACAACTATGGGAAAAAATCAGTTTGGTGGGAGTGTGAAGCGGACTTGAAAATCATTTAGCTCATGACGTTCTTCAAAAGGTGCTTCTCTTTGGAGAATGGCTGATACCAATATTGCTCGTTTGCAGGTACGCATTTGGAACGTTACCTCTTATCTGAATATGTCTTTCAGCAAATTTTGGTCAACGTTGCATCGGACTATTCTAAATCCCCGCACGGCGGCTCTGTGCGCATTGAATAGTCAATCATGTTTGGCGCCAAAAGTCGAAGATACGATGAGTGAACTGAGTCAGAGGCTGGTTGTGGACACAAACCATGTTAAATAGAGAACTGAACAAGTAGATCAAGACTAGACTGCACAAATGTTAACACTTACAATGGGAAGATAACACAACTTTGATGTGGAAAATTTGCCACTGAAGAAAACAATGGACCGGCGAGGTGGTTGGTTGGAGTATATTTCACTATCACTAACAGCGTGCTATAAACTTTCCCCTGAGGAAGGCATATGGTGATGGAGATAATCGTGGGGTGCGCTAATATACGACATGAACTGATTTCTGATGAGTAGTCGGGGATTTGGTTAATTTCAAGTTGAACATCACCCACAATTGATCGCAGCTGTCGCATTCCCATAGACTTTCCAGTCGGCCCCTTTCGAAAAGAAGCACTAGACTCGAGTTTCGCTCTCATTAGAGCTCGTCAGTAGTGCATATCCTTGCCACTGCCGGGACTAGAACTCCGGCCATGCTTTCATGAGGCAACCGTGTTTACCACTGCGCCATTGATCTCACATTAGATCGGAGATTTCGACCTGTCTAGGAAGTCCTAATCGCGGGGTTATCGATTGGAGTTAACAGACAGTAACTGTGTCTCCTCTCGAGACGATCGGGCAACCTGATCATTACTCACAAGCGAAAGTGGTTGAGCGTTCACATATGATAATTCGGTCGTGCCTAATGTGAGGTCAATGGCGCAGTGGTAAACACGGTTGCCTCATGAAAGCATGGCCGGAGTTCTAGTCCCGGCAGTGGCAAGGATATGCACTACTGACGAGCTCTAATGAGAGCGAAACTCGAGTCTAGTGCTTCTTTTCGAAAGGGGCCGACTGGAAAGTCTATGGGAATGCGACAGCTGCGATCAATTGTGGGTGATGTTCAACTTGAAATGAACAGATTTATTGAGAAGTTTGAAAACCCACATCGCTACCATACCTGTCAACCGGGAAAGCAAAATCGCATCCTTTTACACCTAACACATTTGGCACCACGAGAAAGTAAAATCTATCATGTTATCACCGCCCGTGGAGACTTTAACACTCAAGCAATTCAGGGTTTTGATCTATTTACCAGAAGCTCGATGGTAGCTTGCCACCGTGATGTGCACTCAGCCGGCCGCCTAGGCGACGACTCAGTTCGCTCACCGTAAGCATGCTTATGATTGATCAACCTTGAGTATCAGACGTAATTCAAGGATGGTTTAAATCTAGCGAATTATCGTGACAAAGTCCAAAGCAGCTTGGACTACTGCCGAACAATACACTTCGAAAAGTGCACGTTTTCGATTACAAAGTTTAACCGAAATAACCATCTGCAAAGAGGGCGGGTGAACAGTGTCAACATTAACCGTCAGTCACGCGCCCTCACAGGCGCATTTGTGGCAAACTATGTTTCTGTTCATCTGCTTAAGCTTTTGAACATGAACCTATAGCCTGTGAAAGTGGACATCAATTGCACAATCCATTTCTTGAGAAAGCTTGAATACTTAACACAGAAGGACATGAAAAACAATTAAAGTTGTACTAGATTTCTTCCGGAACAGCCGGGTCTCGTTGTCAAGAGCAGCCATCACGAATGAACATCAACCAACCCACAAATTGCTAACCCACAAAATACGCTGTAAAATGCTACTGCATTTTGAGTCATACATCAATACAATCAACAGCAATGTGATATAGATACGTTGGGAAATACTCTGAATGAGAAACAGAACAAAGTTTAGCGCTTCTGGTAAAAAACACTCCTGCATAGAAGAACGGTTAGCAGTCGGATGCGCACACATACAACACAACAGAAGTTACTTACTATTCCTGCAGTCAGACGATCCGAGGCGATACAAATTAGCCCACTGGTAGCATAGTCTAGTCGATTCACAAAGTGAAACATGTTGTTTAGCTTCCAATTCACAAAACAGGGGCGATTAAAGAACAGCTAAAAATATAGAGTGAGAGATGCGGAAACTGTTTTTTCACGATGCGTTTTACGTATGCGTCAACGTCAGAGTTAAGTCAAATATGTTATCGCATTTACAACCATCCAATCAATCTAACTCATAAGTCCGGAATGTGGATTGCGCAGTAAATATGGGAAACGGTAAAAGCAGGCCGTCTAAATTTTTGGTGGACCGCCCTGTGTGTAATAAGCTAAACAACAAAGAGGCCATTTAAAAAAGTGACCCACAGAACTCGGAAATCAGATTATAAACAAAAGGTACCATATGTGGATGGCCGAAATTCACGATCAATAGGCGTCAGCAGAGCTAGTGAACACTAAAGTAAGGTCGACTCATTCAGACGGGGTTGTGTTGAATCCACCGAGATCTTCCGATTCGAACAACAGATGTCATCACTTAGTCGCGGGAGTTAGCGTGCGAGCCAAAGCTGATGCAAATGGATGCGATGACCCCTGGTTAGTAAAGAGCACAAACGTGGTATACTGTTCCGTAAGTTTTAAGGATAGTCGATTCTGGAGTGACAATTAAAGTGGCATAGATACGAGCGCATCACGTCGGAAACCGACAGATTGATCGTCGGAAAAGGTAATCACTGCAGCCTACCTGGGGAGCAAGCATGTATCACGAGAATAAGAAAGGCACTGCGAAGACGAGTGAACAACTAACGAATGTTTCCCCCAACAGAAGGGTCGCTTAGTCCTTCATTTCAAGATTGTTCGCCTGAAAACGCATCGGGAGGAGAACAAACGGACTATCTTCAATCAGTGGTTGCCTGGTGATGATACAGTCTATGATATACCAGTGTCTTCAATACTGCTTTTCTGTATTCTCCCTCGTCCAGTTTTTGTTTTCTTCTTTTGATAATATTTGTTCAAGGATAGTTCTTTTCACTGTCAGGATACATAGTAGCTAAGACCACAGTGTCGCCTAGTTGTTCCTAGGACCATTATAAATAAAATAAAGACTGATGTAATGCGCGTTCAGATCAGTCTGTCATGGTAAACGAAGCGGAAGGGAGCACTTGACAAATATAATCACAGGTGGTCGGCGCTACATCATCAGTGCACGTAGTTGCGTAAACACACTGCACCAATGAAGACGTCCAGTACCTTTTTAGTAACTCGGTCAATTATGACGGACATATGCATGAGCCCACACAAAGGTGAAATAACATGCAGTATATGTAAGTACCACATGAGTAACGAAATCTCCAGACCGAAATGATGTTGCAGACAGTTAAAAAGGTTAGATTTTCAAAACTAATCTAGTGTTTCCCAATTTGGACTATGGCCGCAGAACTGGGTATACCCAGTGATGTGAAACAATACCCCAATGGTATACGGTATTGAGAAAAAATGGACCGAGGGTTGCATGGGTTAATCGACGCTGGCCAAACATAAAAGGTTATCATTTTCGACCAGTTACATCTTAACAGAAGTGCGCCCGCTTCGCAGTAGCAACAACTGAGTTATCTATAACGAACACTGGTGGTTTCTCAATTTGCCGATTTTCATACGAAGTTGCACGTTCCCATGGCTTCTCGCGAATGAGTAACATACCTCGAACATTGTCCATGAATGGGGAAAAAACTAAATAATACAATCAACAAGAATTTGTCAAGCAAAGGGCAGTAGTTCGATTTTCGGTCGGTTCATTGCACCAACTCTTCCTTGTACGCTGTCAATAAGCTCAGTGACATGTTCTTGTTTATAAATTACAACATTTTCGAAATTGTCAATCTGGGATATGAAAAAGCCCATGACTTGGGATCAAAACGATTCCAAAGACGATCACGACGACGTTATTTGGATTTTTGGTCAAGTGGACGAATTGGCCAAGATAAGTAAACAGTCGCGTGGGACGACGCGATCCACTAAGGAAGTACCTGTCGGCCAGAGTATCATCAAATTGGGAGTAAAAGTGCTTGCAGTACGCCCTATTTGCGTGAACCGATTATAGCGTGCTGAAGATAGACAGAATTACCCCTTCTAGTCGACTGGATAACAGTCCAAACATTGACTTAGCCACCATTGACTTATACTGTGGGAGTGGTTAGACCCACCTTGAATGGCTTAATCTAGAATAGACATAGGCGTAGCATACCGCTTAACTTTTTGCAATGGAATCGTAGTCGCTCAATCCGCCTTCTGAATTAAAATATATGATCGGATTTTTGGTCAGCCAGCCGAGTGCGATGAAACTGAGCCGAGCCCGATGGACGAACGAGGATCATATATGGAGTTCGGCAAGGAATGGTGGCGTAACATATGGGCGATAGTTACCAGAGGTTACATAATTGACCGGTATCGAAAAATGAACAATAGTAACCAACTGTTGTAGCCACTCTGAGCGAGTGCTCACTCAACTAGTTTTGTGGGCTAAGAACGGAGAAAGCGTGAGGATTATTTATTCGGAAAACCAACACGTGGGATATGGGCTCAAGACAACAAACAAACACATTTGGATATAACATTGATCTCAGGATATCACGGTTGCAACAGTTGCCAATGCCAGGTTCCCGTATGCACAGAGAACCATTTTATGCCGAATTACACTTGAGTGTTTCTTCCAGCATTTCTTTTACGGTCACTTCGATGTCTAAATACATGCTCATGTCTAACTGCTTAGTAGTATGAGTAGTACAGCGCGATCGCTCGTCCTCATTACACTAGTATCTGTGGAAGTACTTCAAGTTGACAGTCATACACTTTTCAATTACGTGATGCAGGCATTCTTGTCCATTTGTTGTCCCGCCGCGTGCACCATTGGGGGTTACACGAGCTTGACATCCGAACTTCTTGTGTTAAAGTCTGGGAAATATGACCGTAAACTCTACTCAGATAATTGGTCACATTCAGTCGTGTGTATACTTCGGTTGGCTTACTTTTAAAAAAGCACTAGACTGGAATTTCACTTTTGCTAAAGCTGAACAGTAGTGCATATCTTTGGTCCCGAACGGGAGATGGACCACGATGCACGTGCTGGCCATTGTGCCACTAACCCTACACTACATGACCGATATATCGCTGTTCGACAAACGTCTGCGCCTTTGAAAAAAATATTAAACGCCAGACAAAATAAACGGGAGTTCACACATCCCAATCATGCATGGTCATCACTTAATGATCCGGGCTTTAGAAGGTCCTGAGTGACGTCCTCTTCCATACCAAAGCTCATTGACCGATCGGCTGAGAGTCTGTTTCTCGAACACGTAGGTGATGAACGAAAAGCAATGCGCAAAAGGTGAACCACAATCACTCCTGAGTAATGCACAAATTGACTACTTATCTCAGGAGGACAAATAATATGATTCGTAAACTTCAGTCGATAGCCGCATGACCGGGATTTCTGTTAAGCAGAAGCCAGTGGCCTCATTCACTCAACTGATTGGCACGTTTGGCAAACGAGCACGAGTGCCAGAGATCAAATTCTGGTTCAGATAAGGATGTACACTGCCGACAAGCCTTAACGAGAGGAAAACTCAAGTACTGTGCTTTTACTCGAATTGTGAAAAAAATTACCTCGATACGAAAACATTGATTGGACGTGAGTGGCGTCCAGCTGACTACTCCCAAAGATCGAGCAGTACTTCATCAAATTCATGATCTCGCTCACTAAGACAGCGTTAAGACTCAAGCTGCATTTATTTTTTTAGATTTTACACTATAAAACGTTTATCGCCAGACATGATAGTAAGCTACATATGAGCTGAATGGTAATGTCTGGATGCCTATCTTAGAAATCAGGAAAAAGCAGAGTAATTAATACCTGAACAACAGTACTTACACCGCCAGGCTACAGAAGGACAGCACCTCAAATACTGTTTTTCATAGAAACATGTCAACCAAATGAACAGCAGTTAACTTTTCCGGCGCTTGTTGTCAGTCAAGTTAGGGGTAACATGAAAGTTTGTATGGAAGCAGAGGACTATACAGTCGTCGCCTAAAACGTTAAACACTAATAGATTGAACCTCCCTAATTCTGCCACTACGTATAAAAAACTGGAAAGAATAATTCTGATGTAGAAGAGCTAGTTGCTTTCTAAGCACTCCACGGTTAGAAACAAAGGCTCCTGCCCCAACTGCTTTCTGGGAAACTTAACACAACACACGACTGGAGCACATAAAAATATGCATATCAAGACATACCTGCATTTGAAGAGTGAGACAGTATAGCCAGGGATTTTCATGATTGATTAACAAATCTGGATGCTTATTCAGCACGATCAAACCGTCTTTCTCGTATACAACATGAAAGTTACGAATTCCAATCCATCTGTCACGTTTACCGGTTACAACCTCATAGAATAAAATGGCATTCCAAACGAAAAAGAGATAGCACCGTTGTAAGTGGGTTCGGAAAAATAAGCCAACGCACTGGATCCACGTAATGAAATGTAAAAACAAAGATCCCACTGGTTCTGAGACATGCAGCATTTATTTTACGCTGTAAGCCGCCAAGATTCGTTTGAAACCAGAAATAAAAAGCGAGTTCCTATAATGAAAAATAGAGGATGATTCAAACGATTCCCTCATTGCAGCAAATGGGAAATGGAAGTTCTAAACACAGGATCCGGAAAACAGAACAGGAAATTTGAATCAACTTAGCTAATGGTCAGTAAGATGTGAATAATTCGTCTATTATTTAATGAGGAAATTACTAGTTTTTAATGACGATTTGAGAGTGGCTGAAACTGCTTCAAATGATATGTGGAACTTGCGAATCCTCATAACATTTGAGAAAACGAGAGTGTATAGACTTCCCTTATCGAAAGAATGGACAGTAAATATATGTAATGTATAGGCATCCGTCGTATGGTCACGAAATATGAAGACCCTGACTGCTCCACTGAGTAAAGTGGGTAGGTGTCGCCTGCCTGGATGGGGTCCTCGTGATCACTCAAACCGCTGGTTAGAGACGCTATCCGAGATGGCAGTGTCGCAGTCAATGGCGTACCTGCATCCATACCATTTCTAGTTCTTTTGCTTAGACTTCTATTAATTTTCAACCTTCTTAGTAACGTTTTCTTCTAGGATATTCCACGTCACTGTTGAGGTGAGCGGCAGCCCGAGCCACAGTACCTTTTGGTCAGGCTCATGGCTGATATGATGATGATGATGATGGGTTTGATGAGAACAGCATGCAGTCCGTTGCAGGCGCGCTGAGTAAATGCATAAAGTAAACACTCGTCCATAACAGCCATGCACCTGATCAGGAGGTACTGTGGTCTCAGTAGCTGCTCACTGTAACAGTGAAGTGGAGCATCCCGGAAGGAAAAATTTAAAAAAGAGATGAAGATAGATTAAAAAAGACGAAAATGTCGTGAATGCAGGCACGCTGTGGGTCCGCAGCATGTTACAATTTAGGACAACATTTCTAACCAGCGATTGGAGTGACCGTAAGGTCTCCAACCAGGTAGATGGCACCTGTCCAATTTAATCAAAGGAATGGCTATGGGCAGCACGTTTTACGACCATGTGACTTTATTCAACTGCTGATAGCCTCTGTATGTAACGCTCGGTGCGACAAGTACAATCCGTATATCGCAGGCTGTGCAGTCTGACTAGTTGATCAATTGATCCAGCGTTCAGACAAGAGCGCAGGTGAAAGGTCGTGCTGCTTACGCGATCGCTCCACTTGGAGTGAGTTGGCTGCAAGAAGTGTCGGTGGTCAAATACAGTTAGTTTGGTTATATTTTACACACGAACAGGTCGTTTCTGAACCATACAGCAAAAGAGGGGCATATAACCATTACATATGCGTTTTTTTAATGATAACCGGACGCTAATTCGATGCTACAGATGATGCAGGTTGAGAAAGATAATACTTGCCTCTGGTGTTCTCAATAATACATCGAAAGCCACGAGCCGTTGCTTCCTTTGGCGCTCACGCGTTCCATGTTAATTCATTACTGGGAGATGAGGGCTAACGGAGGCTTTTATCTATTGCAGCGTATTTCCGAACTTATCAATCTTGACGATCATCTCCACTGTAAACTGGAAATTCAGTCGGTGTATCAAGATTGATGAAATCCCTCGGAAGTATTTTCAATTAGTGTGGTGGAACCCTCAACCCACGCACCACCACGGGCTACTGCGTCGGTTCCTCTTATTATCTGTTTTTGGTTTTCATTTCCTAACTGCACAAATTAGGGTACATAATGTTTAGATCTGCTATACAGTTACCTGTACATAATCGAAAGTTGTGGAGCCTCGGTCAGTTTCAAATCCGAGATACTTGATGAACACCAACTCTTGTTGATGTCCTGGTGTAGCTACCTGGATTTCAGCGATTCATACACGGGTTCGAGACTGGAGATCCAAGGTACTCGGTTCCATTTAGTTCATTTGTTACGAGATATCTGGCGGACATCCGTTGATCTGAAGGACAGTCATCATCATCATCATCATCAACATCATATCA
>LOND01001161.1:7106-17444 GCA_014220965.1 Paragonimus kellicotti
TTCAAAATGCCGTGGTGTTGAACACTGGGAAACTGTGTTTCCAGATACGTTTCATTCTATACGTCCCTTACTGTGCACCGCGACCAACTGTACTCCACTTGAGCGAATGTTCTATCATAACCGTAGAGCTTCCACGAGTCTCTCCTTACCAAGTTGGTTAATGAACTCTGACAAGGTTCTCCTCCGAAAACAAAACCGGACGTCGAACTGTGACCCCTGCGTAGAGGAGGTTGAGTTGGTAGAATGTAATCCGACATATGCTCGCGTCCGCCACCTCGACGGACGTGAGGACACAATATCGTAACGCAATCTTGCACCAGCTGCAGAAGATACTGTAATGACCGACGAAGCAGAATTAGAGAAGGACAATGAAGCGGCCGATTCAAACTCAGTGGCTCCTCCGGTATCAGCGTTTGAAGAAAATCGTGACACTGATTCCAATAATCACGACGTCTACGAAACTCTTCTGAGTCAGCAACAGAGAATGAGACCCTACGTTCTGAGGAGTCGAGAGGTATAATCCCTACATCACATTACTCGTAGTTGTGCTCCATGACTCACGAAAGTCCTGCCGAATTTACTGCCAGGAGGGGTGAATGTTATGCACTTGTACCTTTTCCTTCGTCTACATTATTCATCACGTTCTCTATTTTGTATTGCAGCTATATGGCTTGTTTACAAGTTGAATAAAGCCTATCGTTCCGGCAACTCACATTCTCTCTTAGTACCAATCTGTTTCGAATCACCACACGTTCATTGTTCTCAATGGATACAGCGGCTATAACTGTGTCTTCTTCAACGGGCGCTGGTTGCTGATGAGTCGAGAAAGGTCGTCAGCCTGGCCGAAATCCTCAGTTCGACGATAGCAGACGTGGATGGTGGCCCAGCGCTGCAGTCGGCTGGCAGAGTACACAGGTATGCCCTTCTTTGGGCTGAAGATGGCTTGTGGTCCGTTAGAAGAGTAAAATGGCGGCCGTAGATCATCTTGTGAAACTTCTTCACCGCAAAGATGAGTGCCAAAGCTTCCTTCTCGACTTGGCCATAGTTCTCTGCATCTGTGAGAGTGCGTGCAGCATGCATAATGGCTTTCTCAGACCCGTCGGGGAAGACGTGAGAGATCACGGCGCCAACACCAAAGTTGGAGGCATCTGCCGCTACGACGATAGGGAGGCTGGGATCGAAATGAGTCAGCAAAAGTTCTGATCCCAGCATGGACTTGATCTTGTCGAAGGCTCGTGCGCACTCCGGAGACCAGTGCCATTGTGTGTCCTTCCTGAGAAGTTGGTTCAGAGGCGCTCGGACGTCATGCAGCGAAGGCAAGAAAGAGCCGTAATGACTGACGAGACCCAGGAACGAACGAAGCGATGAAACATCCTTCGGAGGTGGCATGTGCTGGATGGCACGAACGTTCTCGGGGTCTGGACGGCGGCCGGTAGCGTTGAAGACGAAACCGAGGTATTTGATGGACGACATGAAAAATTGGCACTTGTCTGCTCGAAGCCGAAACCCGTAATCTTGGACGCGTTGGAGAACGGCCGCGATTCGTTCTCGAAGGTCGTCACCGTTAAGTATCGTGAACAGGTCTTCAGGGACGGGCAGTGGATGGCAGTTAGCTTCCAAAGCAGCATTGAGCCCGGTAGAGAAATCAGCGCAGATACGAACTGATCCATTGGCCTTCTTCACGACAACGATGGGGGCTGCCCAGGATGAGTAGGTGACAGGCGTCAGCACTCCCAGATCCTCAAGGCGTTTGAGTTCCTGGTCGACAAGAGGTAAAGCAGCGTATGGTACGGGGCGTTTTGGGCGAAAAACAGGTTGGGCCGCAGGTTTGAGGTGCAAAACCGCTTGGGCACGGGTGCAGCAGCCAAGACTTTCGTCGAACACCGACTTGAAGCGTTGAATGAGTTCATCCGCCATGCGTGGTGGCTTCGCTGTGGAGGACTGCAATCGATTGCAAATGTCCGTGATCGGTCAAGCTGGAGACGAGCTGGGTGCCCGTTGATCAGTACGGACACGAACTTCCTGCGTGAGGCGACGTCGACTTTGAAGGAAGCAAGTAAGCTGCTGGACCTGGCGATTGGTTTGGACCGAGGTGGGCGTGGCCGCTTGTTAGTTGCGCGTTGACTGCCCGACGTGCGTGACTGACAGTAGCCGTCCTTGTGGCCCACCTTTTTGCAACGTTGACAGCGGTGTTGCTTGAAGGGGCAGTAACGCGTGTAGTGCCATGCGCCGCAATGCCAACAAGGAGAGGGCGGCGACTTCTTAGAGGGAGGTTTGTTGCTGTTGCCTTGGACATGCGACTGTGTTGACAGCAGTTGAGGACTGAGCAGGATTCTGGACCAAGGCAGAGTCATGTTTCAAGTTGAGCAGTCGATGGCCTTCAGTAGTGAGGTCCTGAAGGGTAACTGACTCGTCTTGTTGGATCCGATTGAGCAGGCGTGTACGGAGGTCAGCATCATTTGGGACTGGAGGCCGCAGATAAAGATGAGGCACTTGAACTGATCCTCCGTGAGGGAGGATAGCTTGAACCGCTCGCATTCACGGTTCACGATGCCAGCATAGGTGACAAGGTCGTCAGAGTCTCGCTTGGTCAGCTTGAGGCAGTGGTACCGCAAGTTGAATAGAGAAGACTGGTCACCGAATATCTGCGACAGGATATTGACCGTCTCGTTGAAACTGACGTCACGTGGGTTCTTGGGCAAGATGAAGTTGGCATGCATGCTCCGCAGGGCCAAGTTTGCGGAGGAGAAGCCGGACCTTCCACGAATCATCTTGACTGGCAAACTCGATACGAAACAGGTCATCGTACCGACGGAACCAAGAGTCAAACGTCACGTTCGCATGCGGGTCGTAAACGAACTCGGAGATACCGGTTGCCAAACCGGTTTCCAACGGATTGCGCACCACCAGGTTGTGCGGGTTGGCCCAGACTCGTATTGGACAATCGTTGGGCAAGCATCTCCATGAGCTTCATCTGTTGCTGCAACAGCAGCTTAACGTCAGCACCGTCTAACGCCATTGATTAGAAATGGTACCCGTCGCCAACTGTTACGACCCCCTGATAGAGAAAGACAAGAACAAACGCAAAGACCACGAGCAGTATCTCTATCACGAACGAACGCAACGATATTGCAAAACTGCACGAAAATCAGAGCGCAAATATCGGAACCCAACTCTCGCAACTTAGATCCCCCAACAAGTAAGGAAAAAGACGGCCTTCAAACGAGCTTTATTTGCTGCTCAGCCCGAAGGCAAAATAGTGGTTTACAGCAACTGTATTTATAGGTTTTGAGCGGCCTTGGGCCTAGGCCACCAACGGACCAATCAGAGGCGAGCGCGAATTCTCGAAGTTTTGAGAATTCTGGCGGACATTCAAATTCCCAAAATGAAAAATCCATTTTTCTTGGCAAATAAGGCGAATTTTTGGGAAAAGTGCATTTTCCCATTATTGTGCTGTCAAGTTTAACTCCCAAGCCCTCATTTGTCTGCACTGTATACATACAGAACCGTCTCTGCTTAAGCAATATCAAGACTGTCACCTTGTTGTCCTTCGTGGATGTTACCCACAAAGCTGTTTTGCCTCCTCTCAGGTGAAGAAAATGAAACCTCTCGAATTCACACATGAATGCGAAGGTAGAATTCAAGCTTACAGTTATTTAGACTGCTGAGAGTAAGTTTCAGTTGCTGAACTCCAAATATTCCAAATAACCTGGTGAAGTGTTCCATCTCTGTGCAATCCATTCGTCATGCAAGTCGAAAAGTAGTGGACTCGCGGCTTCGGATCGCTTTTGTAGTGATAAATTGGGACCCTGTGGTAACTAAAGTCACTCCGAATTCATCACTAGATCAGGCGGTCTGCCGACAGGACAGCGATCTCAGACATGGCTGTAGCTGTCTTCTTTTTTCTATACTATTTCTCTCTTCCTTTCTTGTGGCCGCCGCGTAGCCCAGGTTTTGATCCTGTCGAACATCTCTGGTTCCGTTTAAACGGAAACATTTTCAAGGTATATCTGCAAAGTAAGTACGAGTAAAAGAACGCATTAGCGAAATCTTAGGATAAAATTGACGGTCCGTTTTACCCAATCTGTGTTAAAACATATTAAGAAGGACAGTACAAGTTATCAAAGTCTCTGACTGCAGTACTGGTTATTACGTTACGTCTCCGAATGAAGACTAAAATAGCTCGAAACTTTCGAACATTCAAGGGTCGGGTATTGTCTATATAGTCAAAAATGACTTTCATTGACTAGTTGTGGCGATTTGGTTGGTTGACTATCGCTCACATTTCATTGGAGCTTTCCAGGCAGCCCCCTTTAAAAAGAAGCACTTGATTTGACCCTCGTTCCTATCAGAGCTCTTTAGTGGTGCATACCGTTTCCACGACTGATATTTAAACTACGACCCACGTTCGAGTGAGGTAACTGCGTTGACTGCTACGCCGTTGACTTCATATTATCATCATCATCATCATAGACACGACCGAATTGTCTTAATTTGGATGCCCAACCACCTTCGCTTTTAAGCAATCGATACTATTTATTGGTAGGTTAAAAGGTCTGTTTGACTGTGATTTTTGAGGTCAGCTGTGAGTGGTGTTCTTTTTATGTCAACCATGTGTTCGACCGTCAATCAGTCATCAACACGTGGTTCAATATGAGGTGAAGTGCTACTCATGGAGTTATTGGTTAAAGTTAACACGACAGGCATTGTGTACTCTGTGGTATTGATCGAGCGATCTAAACATTACCAGCTAACGAATTTAACAGATTTTACTTATGTCAGTTCTGTCTTACCTAAAGTGAAGTGATGCAGTGGTCAACAGGGTTGCTTCATGAAAACGTGGACCAGATTTTGAATGCCAACCATGACAAAGATTTTCGTTACTGATCACCCCTAACAAGAACTAATCAAACTAGTATTCGATCAGACCGTTAGTACCTATGAATTCGACTTCTTGTGCTACCGCCTGAATTCTTTTTTTCCCCACATCATTTTGATCCTAAAACCTCCGGTTTTGTACATTAAACCGTTTAAATTTTGTCTTTCGCAGCATGTCAGGCCGGAAAAAAATCCAGCTATCCTTTTTCATACGTGATGAAGTAGAACCTAAAAATCGATCTGGCGTTAATGCCTTGCAGTATGACACGAGTACCGGTAGACTGTTTACAGCTGGACGTGATTCTGTTATACGTATTTGGAATACACAAAAGCCGAAGGTATTTGAAATTGTATTTATTTTTTTTGAGTAATCCATAGGATCCTCTTATTCAAAATATGGAACATCATGCTGATTGGGTGAACGATATAATCTTATGTTGTGATGGCAAAAATCGTGAGTTTTTGTAGTGTTATCGGCTAATACTTGATACTGTTGCGTGTTGTAATTCGGGTTGTTTATTATTCATCTCTCTACTAAATGATTCATTTGTTCATTACCGTGAACTCGCCTGGTACACAATACCGCCAGATCAGACTTAAAATTTACTCACCAAGCACTTCCTACCTACTTTGAACGTAGAACAAACTAGTTTCGATTTAATCTGTTGCCCTGAAAATTGCTTCACGCTTTTTTTTAAGCTAACGTCAAATTACTTCCTCTCTTGGTTGTAGTGACCACCACCATCCGTCGTTTCGTGCAGTTGGTGGGGTCCTGATTGTTGGGTTGAAGTATTTGGTTTCGTGCTTTCGCGATTGCATTTACCAAATCTGATAGGCTTTCAATGTTCCTGTGTAGGCCAATTGTTTGACCCAGTCTGTCTCAGCCATATTCATTTGACTGGTTGTGTCAAGTTTCATTGTCACGACAGTGTGCTTATCTCTTTCAGTTTGTGTCGCGTAATCCACAACAATCCACTGCGTTTTGTGGGCTACGTTTGAGCAGGTTTATGTCTCCTGTATGGAGTTCAATGGTAGATTTGTCGGTACCGCGTTTAAGAATATGAATGGCACCCAACATTACAACTTATTATGGATATCTGTCACTTGCTCACATTCATTGAATGGTCCTTATTGCTGTTCGAGCCGACCCTAAGGCACACTGTATCTGCACTAAGTGTAGGCTGTTGTTGTGGGTTGAACATAAGCTGTCGGTCGTTCATGTTCTCTGTTTCGTTAGGCGATGATCTCTCTATATAACTCTTCCCTTAGGTTTCACGTGTTTTATCTCAGAGTGGCACGAGACTGATTGTTTTACAACTGTTCATAAACGTCTAACAATTTTTGCGATCTACCATCCATATTTTACTAGTCGAAACACGATTAGCTTAGTCAAGTCGGCTTTGTAATTTCGTGATTTCCCGGCTTTCCGGGTGGGACATTTGTAGAAAACGAGGAATGGTTGTATAAATGAACTTGTTACACATATTTGAAAAGTATACATCAACAGTATTGTGGACACTCAGTTAGTATCATCATCAAACTTAATCAATCTTGCCATTAATTCAAGAATAAGATAACTGGGTTTACGCAGCGGTTGGGGTTATCTACCAGCCTTCGTGAAATTAAGTAGTTTTTAGTACGTAAAAGGGAACAGAGTCGAATATTGCGTTGACGGGGATGAAACTCAGCGCTGGGATTGAGTAGATAATGCGAACGTTTCTATTGACCTAAATTTTCAATCATAGATGTCAGAAACTGACAGCCACAGAACACGTAAGTGTCAAACCCTGAGACTGCTTTGTATTGGCTGTTCCGTCTTAGGCGGAAACAACACTGTGTGTTTGTTACATCGTGAACATACGGTTCCACCTATGACTAACACCCAGACTGCTGTTGACCTCATTGCACCTGCAGAATTATCACATTCTCGGCATCCTTTAGAACCATCCAATGTACACGTTGCTCCAGGCCGTGGTAAGGCTGGCGGTAAGCCACTTACTACTGGACTCCTTCTTTCGCACATCATAACAAATAGCATTAAGTGAACAGCGGTCATAGTGTCATCTGTTATTACTTGTCCGCGACTGATTGTGCATCAGAGACGCCTGATTGTTTCACGGTTGCATTCCACGTGAAGATCGCTCTTTTGCCTCTTACCTTGGATCTAACCTGGTAACATTCTAGTAGTTGATGCTCAGACGACCCACAGAGTCAGTGACGGGCGACTGTGTTAGATGGTGGCTAATCGGGTCTAGCCATTTAAATGTTTTTGTTTGGCTGAAATTTGTTTAGAGTAAGTGCATTTGTCGATGCGAGACAGTGAAAGCCCTACAGCCTTACTTCTAGTTGTAGTTTGATTGTTTGTATACGAGATGTAGACACTGGTGTTAAACGTTTCAGCTTGGATATTGCTGCTTTTGGCAGTTAGGTCTCCTCCATTCCAATTTTCCTCCTTGACTGCTTGTTTTTTCCATTCACTGTTGTATAACAGTTAAGGATCGGCGCGTTCATGCTATTTAATCAGCTTAGGTGTTTAGTGGGATCACTAATAGTGGAACCATCCTTACCGTAGGTGATTTGCCAAGTTGTCTGTCAGACTTTTGGTTCCGAACGATCTTTTGTCATATGATGTTATCTGTTTCCAATTTAACTCTTTTCGTTTCAGTTATTTCTGCCTCCAATGACACAACTGTGAAAGTTTGGAACGCTTCCAAGGGATTTTGTATGTCAACCCTACGTACGCACAAAGACTATGTTCGTGTGTTGGCGTATGCCAGACATCGAGAAGAGGTCGCTAGTGCCGGCCTTGACCACGCTATTTTCCTTTGGGACGTTCGAACTTTAACTGCTTTGACACCGACGAACAATACGGTCACAAGTAAATCCTGGCTTCTTGTGTTGGCTTTTTTTTATTGTACTTTCTTGTTGTGCTTACGTTAGACATAACAGTTAACTGATAACTCTTGGCTTTAATACTGTGGGGTGAAATTTGTTATCTGTTACCCGAGTTGTCATTTTGACCACCGCGCTGATTGGCGTTGCTGGACGAACTTATTTATTGTTTTGCCATTCGTCGTCACTCAGACCGGTTGGGATATTTTCCATGTTAATAGCAGTTGGGTATATTGATTGTTAAATTTTTCCACCTTTCCAACGCATGCTGAACCCCAAGATGCTACTCAGTCATTTACTAATTTTGAACCCTCCGTTATATTTACGTATAAATTTCACCGTGCCAGAAGATCCTTGAGGGTGGTTGGGAATTCGTTTTTGCTACTAGCTCCGTTAACGTCTAGTTGGCGTATTCATTGGACAGTATTCCGATGGCGGATAAAGCTGCCGAAATTAGTCGTAGGGTCTGATGTCAACTGGATACTGTCATGCTCAGACAGGGGTTGCAGAACCGACCGATGTTTGAACACCTTATAATGCAGTTAGCAGCAGACGTCAGTACCGGTAATCTGTGTCAATCGCGTGCTATGTATTTGAAGACCATCAGCAGAAGTCGTAAACACCTGTGCATGGAGACTATGACATCAACATTCTAAGTTGTAGTGTCTTCTTCGCAGCGACTGTAGATAGATTTGCACTTCGAATTCCTGGCCTGGCGATCAGACCTGGGCAGGCGGACCCTAAACTGACATATCTGATCCTTAAATTTCACACACCAGTGCTAGTCATTTAGCGCCTTTGCGATTATTCTTTCGTTTTCTATCCATTTTTGTGAGAGTTGTCGGGGTTTTTGTCCCTACTAATTAAGCGCTATCCACGTTTGACCACAGCTGTCATAATTTTTTAGAATTGCCAGGGTAGTTACTGTATTTTCTATTGATCCTCTCGGATTGACCTGTTTCCGTACGTTTAAATGTGGTGTTTCAGCTAAATTTTCATTTGAGAAATTGCCTGGTAATGAACACGCTCGTCTAACAAGTACAAGAACCGGAATTCAACTTCTGGTCCTGATAAGAACGTAAATGAAGTCTAGAGTTTCTATTTGGGGTGTGCCAGACAAAATCTGCATCTGAATTGTGAAATCCGCGATCAACTACACATTTACTCTACATCCAAATCCTCCTGGTATGTTGTGCGCTGGGTCATCTGGGATTTCCTATTCATCTAGCTCATTTTTACTGCACATTGTATACCTTTTCCGGTTTGAGATATCGCGATGTCACTTTCGCGTGTCCTGTTTTCAATTAAAAAGTCCCAAGGGGTTACTCTGGGCTTCAACGGCGAACGGGGTCGCACAGGTAATGTGCACAAAGCTAAGCTGACAGACAGAGATTGGCTGGTTCTTATTGAATGAGGGGAGATGTACCCGTCGGATGCGATGCGTAAACGAGACTAGCTGGCCTGTACCCAGTTGGCAGGTTGACGATGACGCCAGCTAACACGCACGCGCTGAACACCAGGCCTTTGGTTGTGTTCGTACGACGTGGAACTTGCATGAACAACGCCTCTGACAAACCGATGCTGTGTCTGTGGGCAAATGAGCGATCCGCACACATTGGCACAGGCTTCGGTCATCGTCGTCATTGTCCGAACGGTCGGATAAGTCGGGCACGCCCTGTCTTGGTTATTAGAGAGTAGTCATCCGAGTAACATTCTGATGTCTCTGTTGACGATTGAAGTACCCAGAGTAGTCGATCGACGAAGGTCTCCAAGCGTGGGCAAATGGAGTTTGAGGTAGGTGGTGAACCATTACAAGTCCATTCTGGCTTTGGGCGGTCTAGATGTGAATCAGGCGAAATAAACCGTCGTATGCGAGTAACGTAGGGATGCTGATGATGCTGATGATGCTGATGATGCTGATGATGCTGATGATGCTGATGATGCTGATGATGCTGATGATGATGATGATGCTGATGATGCTGATGATGATGCTGATGATGCTGATGATGCTGATGATGCTGATGATGCTGATGATGCTGATGATGCTGATGATGCTGATGATGCTGATGATGCTGATGATGCTGATGATGCTGATGATGCTGATGATGCTGATGATGCTGATGATGCTGATGATGCTGATGATGCTGATGATGCTGATGATGCTGATGATGCTGATGATGCTGATGATGCTGATGATGCTGATGATGCTGATGATGCTGATGATGATGCTGATGATGCTGATGATGCTGATGATGCTGATGATGCTGATGATGCTGATGATGCTGCTGATGATGCTGATGATGCTGATGATGCTGATGATGCTGATGATGCTGATGATGCTGATGATGCTGATGATGCTGATGATGCTGATGATGCTGATGAGATGATGATGATGTTGGGGATTTGGTTAATTTCAAGTTGCACATCGTTCCACTTGTTGCATCTTTCGCATTCAGATAGACCTTCCAGCCAGCCTCCTTCGTAAAGAAGTATTAGACTTGAATTTCGCCCTTGTTGGAGCTCATCTTTGATTCATAACCTTGTCACGGTTTGGATTAGAACTCCGGC
>LOND01001161.1:41369-73951 GCA_014220965.1 Paragonimus kellicotti
TCATTAAGCCTTACAATTTTAATTTTCCCGGGTACGAAAGGAAATGCGGTCCGCATACCGTACGACCCCAACTGAAACTACCGGGAAAAGTCCAGCCGAGCTGATGTTTAACCGGAAGTTACGTACTCGTTTGAACCTACTTTTCCCGAATGCTCGTCTCAGAATTGAAGACAGACAGGAAAAAGCGAAAATATTGTACGATCGGAGATCATATGATCGCGATTTAATGTGAATGATCCAGTCTACGTAAAATTACCTCATGAAGAAGTTTGGAAACCCGGACAAATCAGGGGGAAAACAGCCAGACCACTGAAATCATCCTACCAGATGGCCGGACCATCACAAGACACAAAGACCACGTGCGTCCTCGCTCCGTGTCCACCACACCAGAAGAATCAACCTCGGACTATGTCCCGAACCACGATTCGCCTAGGGAAGAGAACCCATTACCGGAACTGCACCCACATGAAGAGAGTTGTCGCCGCTCTTGTCGGACGCGCAAACCAGTGGTGCGTTTCCAGGCTGGTGAAACCAAACCAAGTTAGAGGGGGAAGGAATGTGGCAGCCGCGCCTGCCGTTGTCCGCACGTCACCTGTCTACCCGTGCACGCGTGTGTCCCGCTCTCTCTCACCCTGGCCCCGAACGATCCAATCGTGTTACCCACACAATCGATTGGGTGACTGCTTGTCTTATCTATGCCTCATCGTTAATATGATTCATTCTCTCGTGTTCGATAAAGCTACGCGCTATTACCGTCACGTGTTCTCATTCTACTCTGGGCTGACTACGTGTCAGAGCTCGCAGTTAACGTGTGTTCTAGATTATAACAATTGGCTTCCTAGCTCAGCTAGTAGAACTTTTGCAGCGTATGGTTATGCTGGTTCTGCCGCTGTTTTGTCTTCACAGTCGAACTTCTGAATTAACAGATATGTCAAACGGCTCATTAACAAATTAGTACTGTCCGTTTCACCTGTTTTCTCACCACAGCTCGCAATTCCTGCTGCCCCCCCACTCACTTTCATGAACAAATCTGGTTTATTACACAGAACCAACCAGCTGATCCTCGTTGTCTTGCTTTCCCATTGATGCTACTCCGATGTCTCCTCGTCTTTTCCCCACAGTGAGAAAACGTCTGTATCTTCCGTCCCCCGTGCTTCACATGGTCGTCTTGCGGCGAATTCGCGAAATTTATCGGTAATAAGACAAACAGAACAACCCATGCCTCAAGGGGTTAGACGGACGAACGCAACTAAACATTTGTAGAGCTGGGTAGCAAGAGACAGACAGAAAACTATTGACACCATGGCTCTCAGGTTAATGGTAATATTGCAGACCGATTTAGTTCGTGACAGATCGATATCATGTTTATCCAACTCGTGCGGAGATGAAGCGATTTTCTACCTCTGACAGCAGTAGTCTTTAAATGGACAGTGTTTGGCGCGATGCCAATTCCTCCATTGCCAGCATGTGGCGTTAGGTTTAGATTAAGTTTTCGGGTCTACGTTACTGGTCTGTGGGCCTCGTAGAGGTTAAACTCAATGCGCCCATTAATTTGCTCCGTGATGACGGTACTTTGCTTTAGGCCAATGATCGTTTTGCTTTCTCTGGTGATTTCCTATGGAGGTTTTCTTCACTGTCGGTCGCCACCTGGGTTCTGCTATCTATTTCTCGGTGTGGTTGGTGACTGCCAACGAATGCAAGACGTTTAAGTAGATCTGATGTCATTGTTGCGATTTTGAGCTGCTCACATTCCCTATTCACAACTCCAGCGCAGGTGACAAAACGATCAACGTTGCGTGTGATCAGTTGGGGACATTGGCATCTAGTGTTTAAAGTGGTCGACTGATCTCTAAAAACATACGCGGGAGTTTTTACAGTTATGTTAGAAGTGACCTCTGGAATAGTTTTCATTGGAATGGAATCCCAGTCTGAGCAGTAGCTGCCTCTTACATTCGTAGTTTTGCGAGAAATATGTTGTTGGGCTTTCACGACTCGAAGGTTGCCTCATTGTCAGTGTCCGCGACCTCATCTACCAACGGTCGCATTTGATTTCCAGAGTCTGCTACCTGGATCTTACTGCATCTTTTACGTAAGGACTCCGATGAGCCTCATCTGGGTTTTCTCTGACTGCTTCTGCTGTTGTTGATGGAGACATTACACTTGTTCGATTACTGTCGTCATTGTTTTTTTGCAATGTCGCTATCTCGTTGCAGCCTCTGAATACGCCCAGTCAAACGTTAGGTCACCCAGACGCTGTGGTACGAAAAGCACTAAGGAACTAGATACAACAAAATGTCTTAAAAAACAGACTGATATACAACCTGTTCCGTATTTTTAGCAGAAAGGAACCTCAGCTTCTGCGAGTAGCATACGAGCCAATCAGCTGTTACCAGTCCCTGTGATAACCGGTTTCACCAGCTTGAGACCGCTGCCTTAACAGCCCGGCCTTTTTCTTCTAGTTACATCGCTTCAGCAAACTTTCGTTTTGTGGATATTTGAAACTAATATACTCAGCGGAGACTTCTAGGATTGTTACGCCAATCATTGTCGTGTTCTGGCATGAAGTGTTTCTTGCTGAGATAAGGTTAGACGCACGGGCCGAAGTGCCTGTTCCTACCGTAGTTGAGGGTGGTTGTCTGTTCGGCCAGCGTCGTAAGATCACACTGGGGATTATACCGTTTGTGAGCACAGCAATCCTTATTGGAGAGTGCCCCTTGCAGAAAAGAACGCAGTGCTGACCTGTTTGATGGCGTTTTCTCTGTTCTTCAAGCCGTACTGGTGTTATTATTATTTGTGTCCACGAGGACAGAAAACAAAGTGAATGGACCTTTAAAGGTGTATGCTGTAAGCACATCACTGAGGCCGTTTTTACTCACTGGTGAAATTTCAACGGGTCCTCAGAAGCTTCTAAATGAAAACAAAACAGTAGACAATAGTACGTTAACAGACGTAAATACTTCTTGCTCATAAATTATTTTGAAAATAAGTACACTTTTACTTTGTTCTGTTCACTTCCGCGGGATATTTAGACGTTTAACGACAGAAGATACCCTATTTGTGTTACATACCACATTTTGTTGTTGCGTTCATATATCGCTTGCTGTTAGTTTTCCGTCATGAATTTAACGTGTTTCTACTGGCTGACTTTTGTTCGGTCGATTGATGAATGCGTGGCGCTTAAGTTAGTCCCCGGCCTACCTGTTAGTGGTCCATCTCCCTATTTGGTTGCCATCCTTTTTTCGGCGTTAGAGAATTTCGGTTATACTCGAACTTATTGCACACGCTTCAGAAACCGAGTACTGACTGTCGATTAGACACACTCTAATTTGTACTTGTACGCACCCATTCGTTCATCCATTTTGTCATCACTTCGTCTACCTTCCTGATGGGATCGTACAAAATGGTTTTCGAGCATACATTTTGCACAGTGTCGGCTATCTTCAACAGTATTATAGATCTTTCCAGATGTTATAGTAAATCCATGGAATATGCCTTCGTTATCGACAGCAACGCGTTGCTGATTGACACTGATACTTCGGTGCTGTGCAACCTTGAAGATGCCCCAATTCAAAGTGAGAGGGATTAAAGAGAAGAAAGTTGACTCATAAGCCTCCCGAGTTAGATTCACACACTTAACCTCATGGCGCTCGTACCTTACACACAATCAGCCGGGTTGCAATTAGGTTACGAGGCTCACACCCTGCAAGCCAAACGTGGCTTACTGTTTTTGACTCACCCGTGATTGATTTCCTTTTCGTGGGTTGACCACCTCGTGTCTTACCCTAGGGGCTGGCAAAGAGTGCACAGTGTGATAAACGATGGGTTGGCGCCGCTACTGTGCAGTTAAACAGTCAAAATCCAATTAGTTTATAGTTTTTTTTGTATTGTATCCGATAGTCCAAGTCACGTTGTGAATTCTATCCTTTGACCGGTTCATCAGTGAAATGAAAATACTGAAATCACACAGATTTTGTCCTGTTCCCAATTATGGTTCGATTGTCTACTTGTGAATTAGGGCATCTTGATATTGCTTGATTTAAGATGAGTTTCACTGATTGATTTCCGTCTCCAAACTCTTCTTCATTCAGACTTGGCATCTTTATCAACCATCGTTGTGTTGCTACTAATGAGTAGAATTCTGGAACTGTTTTCAGTTTTCACTGTTTTCTGAACACGACGCATGTCGTTTAGTCATTTTATACTTTATTTTCTTCTAAGCCTATCAGCTCATCCGTTCAGAAATTTCAGCAGCGGTCAGCTGAATCTAAGCAGCGGTTACGAATTCACGGTCCATCTGAACACACTCCCCCTCAAACTGTTCAGGGAAGCGACAACCCTCCATCAGAATCCAGTCAACAAGAGAGTAGGCTGACCGACTCTTTAGACAGCCTGGTGATCCAAAATACGACGGAACGGGCAAAACCGGACCTTATAATTCAAGGTAAACGCTCTCGGTATTTACAGTGATGTACTCTAAACACTTAAACGTTGCTGTCTTTTTGCAGTCAGTATGTTTTCATCGCGGACTGTTATCTCCGTCGTGCCTCGAGTGAATGACTCTCAAGCACACTTAATAATGTTTCTCTGCATACATTACCGAATGTATCGCGCCATAGACGGGTGTGCTCCATCGTTCTCGCAATAAGCGTGATTTTTTGCTCACTTTCTACTCATGCAATCCATTTTCGTCACATTTTTCTCTCGTGTCTATCGTACTTTATTTTCTGACAGGTGGAACTTCAGTCATACAATATCACATCTGTTCTGAAAAACGATTTGTCTTGACGAAGGATACGGACGCTAATGTTGCAGTTTATGACGTATTGAAAGTAAGGCCTCTTGTTTTACGATTCACTTAAACTTTCCTGTGACCAAACGATCATTGAAAATGCATTCATTACCTTCAGAAGCAGATAATGTCGTTTGTTGCTTAACGTGTCCTTGTTTTCATTGTAATCATGGACTGTAACAATAGGTTTTTACGATTTCAATTCACGAAGACATATATCCATAGTAGTGATGAAAACAGTCAACACAATAGGTTGTTTATCCTCACGTTCTCACAGGTTTATTAAGAGAATAGATTGGTCAAAATGGATATCTGAGGCCTCAACATCGGGTAAACACACGCTTATCACTGGTGTTGCTTATCAGTTGACTAATCATTTTTATCTAAGCTACACTGGGTGTAGCACCCTTAATTTCCAATCAAGCCTGACTACTCTGTACTATTCAGCGGTACTAATGAGTAATATAACGCTACTCAAAAAGGGAGACACACGCCGTGATATTGTTGCCAACCGTAAATGCCCGTAGGGCTGGAAACAAGAAGCGATAATCAGAATGGAGTATACATTCTACGTGATACGTTGTGTCATGTAAGATATCCCTGCATGCCTGGCATTGGTTGGTGAAACAGGTCGGTCGTGCGCACTGGTGTGTACGGTTGTTGTGGTGTGTTCTCACCTGAAAATTTTTATTGGTGTCTGTTGATGCACAGCTCTCCAAGTCAAGCGCCTTTCACGTTCAGAGCTGGTGCTTTGACGTACCCACTTGTGAACATTCCTTGACCGTGAATGGAGACCTCAAGACGTTCCTCTGGGGAAGATCAATAGAAAGACAGTCTCAGATGCTTCACGAAAGAGGTCGTGCAAGAGAGGCGCTAGTGGTTGGCTTCAAAAGTCCAGCTGATCACTAGGGCATTCATTGTGGTGGCTCGGTGTGGTCTGGTTTTGACCTGAACTGCATTGTTCCGTGATTGCTTCTGCTCTTGAGAGATTGTTGAAAACGGCGTTAACCAATTTTGTCAAGGTTGCAGGCTGCAGTTTCTGGTAGGACAATTTATCGGCGAGTTTCCGATGTATTTTCAGGATTCGGTCCTCACTGTTCACGTTCCTCAATGAAAGGATGTCGAAGAGCCCCCACACTTAACTCGAAGATTGAATGCTGTGTTCGTTTCCTTGGTGGGTGTCTACAATAGTTTCGGGCATAAGTACCTGGAGGAGTTACAGGAGATAGTGGAACGGCTAGTAATGGATGGATCTGCGCTGTGAACATCAAACTTTAATTGAGACAAGCAGAAATCAGTGGCTTTTCTTTGGACAAGTGCTAACCTGAACGGTGTGGAGATATTCATTTGGCAGCATGCCGGAGTAAACGGACACTGGTGACAAATTTTCACAAACTATCAGACGCCGGGGCCATCAAAACTTACGACTTACTGAAACAATAAGCGCATTGATCAAAGCTGAGAGGTTTTATGGTGACCTACATTATGACCTGTTGACAATATCAGTTGCTGACGGTCAACAACCAGACAACTCAGCAGCTCCACAATGGGAAATCTGAGGATGACACGTCCTGTTGCACTATTACATCAAGTAGGCTATGCTGGTCGATCGAGGATCAGATTTAAAGGGGTAAATTTTCAGGCATACTTACAGCACCTTGGAAACAAACATTTCAAGGCCACCCTATCAATCGTACTTGAATGAACTCACTGAAAGCAACAATTTGCAGGCCGGGAAACGGCAATCCTAGGATGATACTGGGAATCTGCCTGTTTACTGTTAACTCAGAGTTTTCGTTCACGCATGCGCGGGAATATCACCTTTCAACTAATTTTCAATAGTGTCCCTCGTCTCTCAGTAAATCAAAACACCGCAAGGTAGTACCTGAATAGGAATTCAATCAAATTATCAAGTGCTGGGCTAACTGATATTTTAGAGCTTTACAGATGTAGACGAGCGATCAACAGCCCAGTTGCTTAGCAAAGTCATACTGTCCAACCCAGACGAAAGAACGAAATGTCAGCAGCATCTAAACGCAAGTGTCAACCGTGTGGGCTCAAAAAATCTGCCGCTCAACTGCGAAGTTCTTGGTACTTTAAAGTCTAAGACCACTTGATTCGGCTGTTGGGAATGAAGAGATAAAACGAGTACACGACAATGAATTGCTAAACTGATACAGTGTGCTTAGGGGGCTAACTGGCACAAAATTGCCTTCCCAGAAGCCGGCGTGGCACCACTGGGAGTTAATTCATTCACTGGTCGCAAGAAATGACGGACACTCAGGTGGAAAGTGGTGATGTATACTGTACGACAATGCCAACCAATTATGTGGCATAACTCTGAAATGCTGATGCACACGCTGAAACCGATGTCACACCGCAGTGTCCGAATATCGGATATAGAGATTGATTGCCAGAAATGAATGTTTTGCGTGACACGTTTCATTAAAGCTATCCCTGCACAGCTGGTAGCTAATACTGGGAAGTGTTAGTCATAAAAACAATCTGTAAAATTGTTGTATATTTTCACATGCTTTGTAATTGGTCTCTGACAAGAACTGCTTCTTTCATCTGAAAACCATTAGGTAAAAAGTATGCCTTTTTGCCCCCAAGTTTCTCTTTCTGAATCAATTAGTAGGTAAGCTTCACGCGTACTCAAGGAGCAAGAGTGGAACTGCGTAATTATGGTAGTGGTCTTCACTCTCTCTGTTTGTTTCCACCGTACTGGTCTGTCTTCCGCGAGAAATACTCGTTTACCTTGTATACTTGTGATGATTACTCAAGACGATATCGCGTTTTCCCATTATGTTGATACTGACCACTACCAAGCTCATCTCTTCCGAGAAATGTCAGAATACCTGTCGTTTCTTTACTGAGGAGTTGTTTGTATCATTATTTACACACTTTTTACTAAGGAACAAAAGTGTCCCTTGAGTGGATGTGTTTTTGCCTGGAATGATAACTTTTTACCCTATGAGCTCCGAGCGATATGGGTGTGAAAGATTGAGTGAGATAACTTTGCTTTGTCAGAACCGTCAAAATATACTTACGCTTCAGTTTAACACTAAATCTCATCAAAACCCCCATGGCGTCTGGACGTATTATGAATCCTCTAATTGGTGTGGATGATTCTCAGTTACAGTTTGTGACGATTCTGTAACCTTCATGCAATGCGGAAGGATTACTGGTCGAGGTAGATAATAATGTAAGTAATGTGCACAAACGGTTCGGATTGCAAGGTGGAAATCAAACAACCGATTTGTCAGGCTTGCACCCCTAATGTTTGTTAGCGTTCAGCAGTATGATTACACGTGAGTTAAGATTCTGTCAGGCATCATCGAAACAAAATCCACATAAGGATGTTTCGAATCTGGGAACTGTTTAATTTGCGGAACAACCGTATGCCCACTGTTTTCACCTTCTTCTTTATTCTGTGTTGCAATTACTGCACTTGAGTCGTTAATCCGCTTTGCTTAGATCCAAAGATAAAGTATATATCTTTTGTGTACTCACATTTGCAAAATGTCAATTCTAGACGACCTCGTTGATTGATCGCTGCAATCATTTAGTAAAATTTCGTTCAGCGCTTTTTCAAGACAAAACTGTTGCCAACCAATCCACTTGATTCTTTTGCAGTTCGGTACAAGTTCGGTTTTAATTTGTGTGAATTAATCGCTAAGTGATTAGTGTGCTTTGATTGTCTGCCGTGATGTTTTGTATGCAGGGTTACTAGACTGTTTCTTGAGCGGCCTGTTGCCTGTGCATGGACCCCACCAATATTTTTCCAATGGTCCTTGAGGGTTTGTTTCTTCATTGGAGTTACTTAGTGCATCAAATGTCATATTTCGCGAAGGTATTTCTTGCACGAGATGTTTCTGTTTTGAGGAGTACTGTGTTATACGTTTAAATTTTATAATAAGATGTTTACTTCCGAATGATTTTCACTATGTCATTCCGTTCTTCTTCAGGCCCAACGTGTAGCAAATCTCGGTCAGGTGGATTTCGAGGAGGAGATTAAGAAGCGAGAAAAGTTTATTTACGTTCCCAATTGGTTCACTGTTGACCTGAAGTGTGGTGTGAGTTTTTGAGTTCGTCTGAGAAGTCTGAATGTTTTTAATTTTAAAATACTGTATTAACTGCGTAATGCTGGAAACTCCATACTTTCGTGTGTTCAGTGTAGCGCCTGTCTCTTATTTATCCTTGGTGTTCGACTATGTCGTCTGTTGTGTTATGTCACTCGATGTTTAGTGGAATGATGTATATTTTATGGCGCTTTCAATAATGTCTTATCGGCCCTACATTTGTTCATGCTAGGCGGCCTTTATCTGTAGCTGAAGGTATATGCCATCAATCATAGTCACTGAATCTGCGTTCGTCAACAATTGGTTGAAAAATTGTGAATCGTTTTTGCCTGGTGCTGCATGTATCTGTCTGAGCCATTCTCGGGCATCATACGAGGTGCGAATGTCTCGCACTCCTGATCATTTTCCTCTCAGAATCGGTTACTGATCATTCTTAAGTGCCTTCTAATGGCTGAAAATTAAACAATCGCTCTACATGAAACATATTATTCACTGAATTTGGCTTGAATGATTTTTTGATATTGTTACGTGTTAGTAAAATGTGTTGTTTATTTAATGACTTCGAAGATGTTGCATATTTCATGGATATCTGCCGCCGTATCGTGGGACTGACATTAATTGAGTTTCTGATTAATTTCTAAGTAAACTGACGACGATTGAGTGCAGGAAAGTAGCTTCCTCCACTGTTGTGATTTATGATCAAAACCAGATCACAAACAACACTTCCATGGTTAAATCAATTTGCGTTTCACGTGTGCATATCCAGTTGAGGAAGACAAATTTATCTGCTTCCCAGTAAATACAGCGAAGTATTTATTAACCGGTAGCGCTTTTTCCACTGGATCCATGTTATTAGGTTAAATTCCAGATAAATGTGTACCCATAATTTTTCAAGTCTTCTAAATAGCGTTGTTTTGTTATGTATAAGCTTAAGTCTTACAAATTGCGGCTGTTTCCAGGTTCATATCAGTTTGTATCAGACGGAACGTCTGGTTTAACTCTCTGGTAGAGCTTTTAATCAGGCGTTTTATTTCACCTTATTTCACGGATTCCCTTCAAGTTTTTGTGTAAATTGTTGGGTATTCGGTCTGATTAGATGCTCGAACTATGGGCAAAACATCGTCAACGTATCCGCTAGGAATCGATGGCCTAAAACACGATTGTTGCATCATAACCGTAAGAGTAACTTAATGGGAGTCTAACCGGTATCTCCGTTGAAACGTCATCACTTTATCAGCAGTCATGTTAAAAATACAATCCTTTATTTGGGTGCACATTAAAATGAGTGGTTTGAACCATCGATATTGCTATAAGCATGGTGTGAGGTTAATTAAGTGCTAGGTACAGTTAGCCGTTCCTTGAAGAAAGGTGTTAGATTTTAGTGTGCAGATGTTTGCGGTTGTACTTGAGAGCTTGTATTTCGCTCACAGTTTGGTCCTAACTGTGCTTTAGTACCTAACGATGCCTGGGGAGCTAGGCCTGTGCTAAGCACACCCGTGCAGAATGGACATCTCATTACTTTTATTTTGTTCTGCAATCAAACTTGTATATCAGCTTTTTCTTTGTTCAGCGAGATTGTATGTTCCTTTTCAAGTTATTTCCTACCCATATCAAAGCAAACGATGTCGTTCCGTTTAGGATGGTTTGAAATTATGGTGGGGCGTTAACGGAAAACTCAGCTGGGAGATGACTCGAGGCGCCTCAACTGTCTGAATCCGATAATCTAAGATTTCATATAGATTGAACATCACCCACAATTGATTGCCGTCTTTCAGCTTGATTTTATTTGTCAATCGGTTGCATGAACTTCAGTCATCACATTGTTTTTGCACGTGTGCAGCGCTATACTGGATTATGCCAAATAGTGTGTTCAGTTTTTACAGTTTCCCACTTGTAAGAGGTGCTTAGTGAGGGGACGATTGAGTTGTGCTTAAATGTTGGTAGAGTGTCTGCTTTGTGCCTAAGAATTTGAGGGTACGATAAGCTGAACGGATTTGGAGAACACTGGTTCAGACTAAGGTATAATGGTAAATAATCCAACGAGGTATTCCTCTTATTGAACGGTGCTTATATCGGTTGCGTAAAGGTCGATGTACGTTACGATAAGTTTGGTATGCGCGACCAGTGTACAATACACTTTTGTCGAACTCGTTTTTTCTCGTGATGAGGAAGCAGGCAGTTTAAATACAACTGGACACGATAGTTGTAGGTTCCGAGTAAAGAATTCTGGGGTTCATAGAGGATAGTTTTCTTCCACCTGATAACACTCGTACTATGCTGAAATTTGAGTGGACGCAAAATAGTTCCCAGGACTTTTTGGAAGTGGTCTCCATTCCATGACCCGAGGATATCTAGGGTCTATGCGGTGGAATTCGGTGGGCCTCAGATTTTTTCACGATAGTTCGATATGTGCTGACGCGAACTTATGAATTAAACTTTTCAATTCTATCAATTCTCTCATTTATTCGATATTTTATGTCTCGCTTATTCCGATCGTTATTTTGCAGGTGATATTTTGATTGCCTGTGTCTATCTTACATTATTGGTTGATGAAACAGCGGTTTTACACAAAACCAATAGCGATCATTGTTGACCACATCGAATAGCAAATTCAACATGACTAGTTTAAATCGAACTACTACCAACATCCAGGCTTGTTAACTTGTCAGTAACGAGTTGAGCCATCACTCAGGTGCGAAAGGTTGTTGGGTTAATGTGTAATTCAGTGTAGTTTTCTACGCTGTAAGTGATATACGTGAAGTTCACTGTTTAATGATTTGGGCCTCTGGAAAACCCCAGGCTAGTTGAACTGTGCTTTTATTTTGAATCTGGAGATTTTCGAAGAATATCTCACTACCTGGTAAGTGCGCATATTGTTATCTGGCTGAAACGCGTTATCACTGTGTTTTGATTACTAACTGTTGGTTTATTAAACACCATTGTAGATACCCATCGTTCACTTGGACGAAGCTGATTGTCTCTCTGCCAATATAACTATGGCTGATGCCGGACTTCTTGAGGAGTTCGAACATACTGAGGCCTCGGGATTGTATAGCGTGGATACCAAAGGTTTGTTTTTTCCGTGTTTTTTCAGCTATATTTTGCCATAAAGTAATTTTTCTATTGTTTCTAAATCAATGATTTCCACAGTTTGGGCGATGTACTCCAAGTATTATGCATGATAGTATCGTTACGCATTTTGCACTTCTGAACGTTGTTTCTTTGAGCAAGTGTCTTCGTTGGAATGGCTTCTAGTTGATACATACATGTGCGATCCAATACTAACTTCGCACCGTGGTTACGACACCGATCGCTAGATTAGCATTCCTGCCTCCGTGCCTGGTTTGTAACGAATTTTTGTTTGTTTGTTCTGTGAATAATTCGTATGCCCTAGTATGCGACATGGTAGTAAATGCTTTCTGGAATTACAACTATCCTGGATTTATAGCTTTCCGTCAGGCCGATCATTCGCACTTGTGGTCGTCGCCTTTCAATCGAGAACCATCGCAATCGTCTTCAATTATACTGACTGGTTTTCTTAGCTGTCCCCTTCCTTAATTGTGCAATCCGGTTAACATGTCTAGAACTCACAAGTGCCAACCGAACACTCTTAAGCGTGTGATATTAAATTAATCTAACTTGGTCTGAAGCTTCAGACTAAAAACGGTCATTTTTGATCAATTCTTATTACAAGTGTTTTTTGCATTCACTTTTTTGCCACAGTATAAAATCTCGTTGATTGAATCGACGAATGAGAGTGCTACTAAGGACGTCAAGCATTTCAGTTGCAAAAGGATATGTTGTAGACACGAGTACTGCTTCCACGATGCACCACTCCAGTTACAATCTGGCTTATAGGTATTCCGTGCCACAACGCTGTAACTGCAGTTATCAACAGCTGCTTATGCGGTGCAAGTTATCTCTGTTGTAATGATAATGGCCCCCTCGCTGGTTTGTGTGTCGGCGTAATTTTTCTGTTTGATGAATGTGCCAACATTGATGCAGACTTTCAATGTTGGGGACCTATAGAAGACCGTCCACGAAATGATGCAGTGTTTTCTAAGTATTTTGGAATATTCGGTTTAGTAATGATGAATTATATATATATATATATATATATATATATATATATATATATATATATATATATAAGGAGTAACGGGGGTTTGACGAACAGTATGTTTTCAGCTACTCATCATCGGACCAATTACGTAACACTTTACATCACAGTGGTTGTCAGAAGAGCAAAGTCAAGAGCAATTTGTCACGTTTGACGTAATTGTGTTACAACCTTGACGATTTAAAATTGTTATGTAATTGGCCGGATGTTGAATGTTGGTTGGCGGCATCCGAAACGGATTAGCCTGTCACAGTGACCGAAGCCAGAGGACGCCTGCGCTTCAAACCATCACCCCAAGTGGCTTGCGCTGCACCACTTGTGGTTCCACTCACACACCACGTATCCGGTGTAAACCCGAAGGAATAAGACCAGTAGGTGTGTGAGTGAGGCCTTTGTGTCCAGCCGGCCAATGCTGGTTAGCCAATTGAATGGCTAGCAGGAAAAGGAAACCCTTATCTCTCGGAAAATAAACAGAGAGAGACTACAATGACAAGATCTAAACTGAGAAGAAAGATATGTAAAATGTAATACAAGAAGCATTTCAGTATACGAATGTATGTTCCTGCATTCCAGAGAGGATAAGAATGAAAAACAGGATTCAGAGTGGACTACGAAAAGAACGTCCCAAACCATTCATCATACAATACACCAAGTGTTCTACCACCAAACAAAGCTGAAGATAAGACATGGTAGAAGACACAGACACCGCAAGTTTCTGAAAAAGACGCGATTAGTTGCGCAACGAACCATTATCTTGCCGATGCAATCGTAATCAGAGCAAATAGATATTACTTGTATGACCTACCTCAGCCTTATCGCTACTCACGGTCGCCAACGTACACATAATGATGGCTGAGGCGCTAGATGGTGACCTTACTAATCCGAGGCGGCCAGCGAATTCAACGTAACGCACAACATCGACACAGCGCACATTCACACTCATGTTCAGCCAAACTAACCGGCTACGGTTATATCGACACCGATGTTCCTTTGGTACCGCCGCTCTTCTGTTCTCTTATTCTATGTTGAAGGTTTTGCGTAAATAAGCTGCTTCGTACATTGTGAACTGCTGACGTCAACGTCTCAGATCCTAGGAATCGTATTCCCTACCAGACTTTGTCGGGAGTTAACGCTAACGTCTTTCCCAAACGTCTTGAAATCAATTTTTACTTATAGTGAAGAGACTCAAGCTGCCACCAAGCATTCTCGCTCTCTCCATGGGTTTTGACCACCAGGATTCGAACTTTTGTGATCCGTAATCCTACTTTAGACAGTTGTCATATGCAGAAGCTGCTTCGGAATACGGTCATCGCCCATCCGACGGACGTGACCCAGCCAACGAAGCTGATTTAGCATCAGCATGGCTTCCATCCCGTTCATGTCCGCTCGCCGCAATACCTCAGTGTTCGGAACCATGTCCGACCACCGAATACCCAAGATGCGTCTTAGACATTGCAAATGAAAGCGGCTAAGATAGCGCACGTTCCGCTGATACAACGTCCACGTTTCACTGCCGTACAGCAGTATAGACAGCACCATTGAGCGGTAGACAAAGAGCTTAGTGCTCGGCTTCAGGCTGTGGTTCTTCCAAACACGTCTTTCAAGACGTCCGAACGCAACACTAGCCTTTGCCACACGAGCTCTCAACTCGCGGTCCACGGACAGATCGGTGGACAAATTGCTACCCAAGTAGCAAAAATCAGCGCAGCTGTCGACAACGGCTCCATTGATGCGAATTTGGGGTGAAGGTGAACAGACAGCACCTTCGCCCGGAGAAGGCTGAAAGAAAGAAAATGTCTTACCTGTTGATATCCAATCCAAACTTGGATGATATCCTCACCATCAACACATTGTGAGAAGTGCCCGATTCGCTTGCGAGATCGTCACGCAGACAGCCTCTCACAGTTGGTCAGTCGCTGTAGTTCGTCCTCGCTGTGTGCGAATAGCGCGCTGTCATCTGCAAATAGAAGCATGCGCATCGTTGAGGTATGTAACCGGGTTGGGGCGCCGAATCGTCGGATATTCAGCAGGCGCCCATCCGTCCGGTACTCTACCTCAACGCCATCCTCCTCCAGAGTAGCATGAACATTCTTCTGTGTATCATGCTTCTCGTTCGAATCGGAATTGTATGGACACTGCTAAGGTTAACAGTGATTTGTGTGGCTAGTATTCCAGAATGGCACGAGCTATTAATCTTAAGTTAGGCGCCACCTACCTCTATGCACTAATTAATCTAATAGGGTGGAGGTCAAGTGTTGTCTACAGTCCACTGTAGATCCTGCGGTTTGAAATGTACTAGTGACAGAGGTGACGTCCATTTTTGAAGAAAAAAACCGACGGTATTTTGAAATGAACGACGCACGACAACCCCTGCTGTTTTTGGAATGGTCGGGTTAGTTTCTCCATCTATATGACACTGTGTATTTCGTGAGACATAATTGTGATGGTGAACGCCCTATTTCTTAGGTTGCTAACCTTCCTCAGCGTCACTGGCTACCGTTTTCGCCGTGTTGGTCCCCGTGGTCATCGGGAGGGAGGGACGTAAGTGAGGCAATATTTAATATCAGAACATTACTGTCCTATCCCAAGATCAAACATCAGCCACTTGACCATCATTTCCACCCTAACCTAACGCTCACAAGCTGGATACGTCGTGATGGATAATGAATCGATTTACTTGAGACGAGTCCGGTCGGAAGAAACCCTTTACGAACAGCAGTTGGCAGATTTTCCTCATCCGTAAAACCGAATAGTTACTTGTGCACTGGTTGCTACACCCAATTAATGTTTGTAATATCATACCTGTGGGCATTCTGACGTTCTTTCATTTCAGTCGTGTACAACGTGCGTACAAAGTGATACTTTGTAACCTTGTCGTTTGGACTGTCTCAATCAGAGTTTACTTCCATAATTTTGCCTTGCTCTCCTTGACTGATGCTAGGACGTTTCTGTTATGACCCGCGTGGTCGGCGAAAATTAAGAACAACAAAGACATAAGTATAGGATATACGAATCCCGAGCACGTATTACGTTACTATGCCCATAACCTCGAAAGAACACAGAGGACCTTGACCTGACAAAACTGTTCACCCGCAAACTAAAGGTGACGTAGCAGACCTGCGTCCACGTGTATTTAGATTTTGAAGTGTAGTCGACCAGCCAGAAGACGAAACATGAACTAAAGTTGAGTATCAGCGCGTTGTGATCCAAAAAGTTGAAGTTCAAAATCACGAGATATTTTTTGAATACATTTTGACAGACAGATCGATTTTTGGTAAGTAGAGTTCTCAACATTTTCTCACCTAACTCTCACAGGCAATATTCAAAATCTGGCACGTACCTACCAACTTCGCGGCATCATTCATTACTTGCTAAATTTTGACTCCATCTTTGCTGTTTTCTCCTAACCATCTTTTTATGCAAGAACTCGGTTCTTTCCACGTCATGTGAAATAATGCTTTTAGAACGTGCTCCTAATACCATTTGTCAAACGTTCTATCTCATAACTGTGGCAACTGATTGTCAGGGCGGAGACCACACTTGTAATTACATTTCTGGAAGCTTATCTGGTTCGGTACCTTAGATTTATTTAACTATCGTTATTTCTTACTTATTCTGTCGGTTTCACTAACATAACCGACCACTAGGTTTAAGCTGTATCGAGCGTTTATTGATGTACTGTTCACGCGTTTCCCGGATACTTCAGTTAGATGTTCCGTCCCTCACGATCTCACAGGGACCGGTTAATACATTTTTTTAAGCTTTCATTTAAAGCAACACAAGTGTGTGCTTGTCAGAAACACTTGTTTAACTAGCTAGGTGCATTTGCTTACCTGAGGCTGTGCGTGTAGACTAGAACTTCTGGTAAATACCCGTTGAACTTAATCACGTACTACAGCAAAATACCGTCTCTACTATTGGACACAAATCGGAACAGAAAAGTTTACCTTTATTAAGCCACTGCTGTTCGAACAGACCTGCCGGAAACTCAACGCGGCAATCAGACGAACGTACTACGCTGCCTCCCTACGATGATCGTCACACACGGTGGATATCACCGCTGCTTATGTTGTCGGTCAAACTAATCCTCGAAAGTCCTCATTGTATTTATCATTTCAAGTGTAGCTGCTGTACGTGTCTTGTAGGAAGAACTGAAATAAACTTAACCAGTTACATGGCAGAGCACATTCCTTGGTGGCTGTTTGGACAGGTTTCACAGTAGCGGATAAAAGCGGGCCCGCGACCGATTGCATGCAACATCCGTCACTCGTCATTTGATCCATCCAATTGTTTCACGGTCCTGTTACATAATCAAAGTTCACGTCTGTTGAGGCTGGTCGAATCTTTCCTAATCACGCGTCTGAAGCCGAGATTCTGTACTCAAAAGGCAACTTTCTGTGGTGCTGAAGTTGCTTTGATTTTGCTTGGCTTTGGCCACACGATTTATCGTCTCAGCTCTGTTGCTTATTCTGGCTTGGTTTAATTCGTTCGCTTTGTTAAACATTACGGAGTATACGTTTGCGGCTAATGAGAGTGTTAGAAACAATGTCACTTTAGGCTGTATTGGTTTTCGACAGATTTATTTTGTACTATTCCTTTAGTTTCAGTTGATTGTACAGTTTGTTTTAGTGAATGTGTGTTATCTGCCTTGTTTTCTGCAATTATGTGGGACTGAATAAAACGGAATATTTCCAATGTTTTCATAGGTTATCGTTTTCCACATCTTTCTCAGTTAACTACTGTGTTCTTCTACTTCGCTCGTTATTTGCCCGATGGCCGAAGGCGAATTTATTCAGCGACCCGGATCTCGGTAAGATTTTCTAGCTAGTAGAACCACGTATGTGATCTGCTTGCGTCCGCTGTAGTGTGTATGTCTTTGTCACGATTTTATGTCTGAGCCTTCTTAGCTATTCGAACCATCAGAAAAAGGAATCATCGCCGATAAGCTCACCGTTTCCCGGAGATGCGGCTTTTGAAACAGTTAGTTCCTTTCAGATGTTTGAACAAAACAGTTAGAACACGAAAACTGGTAGATGCAAGCATTTCGTATCGACTCGTCAGTACCAAATCTACGATAACCTGAATCAGTTTCTTATAGCAAACAATTCACGGGTTGATAGTCAGTGGGCGGCTTAAGATTGGTCCCTAAGTCCAAGGGAGGGTCAAATTCACGAACAGTTGTTTCTGAACACAGAGAGCTGGCTTGAGTCGATTGATTGCGACTGCTTCAGCAAACCGCAAGAATCTTGGATTGGAATGACGTAACAGGATTCTGAATGCACAAGATGGATCGATAACGTGACCAGTGATCAGGACGTGTCTGGCGACTGAGGAAACTGGCTGTTTACGTGTTTCAGCAACATTGCCGTTCTCCGATAACACGGACTTCTGACCCATTTAGGCAAATGTTCCTTCACTCTGGAGAATCAAACACCTCTCGGTTCTGCCTATGTAACTTTCTTTGCAGTTACATGTAAATTGGTAGATACAGTGTGAGGTGGCACCGATAGGCTGATCTCCTTTGATTGAAGGCACCGGTAACTTCTGAGTCCGAGCGATTACACGGAGTTCAGCTGCATTGAAAGTTCGCTTAATTGAATTTCTCAACCGTTGTGTTGTTTGGTGCATGATATAATCACCCTTAAAAGGCAGCTCTATGTAGACCTTTTTCTACAATGACCAACCCTTCGAATGATACTTTCTACCTACCGTACCTTTCTATAAACTTCTTGGGGTACTCATTTTATTGTGGAACAGAAGTGATAAGGTGCAGTTCCTTTGTATGGTTGTCGTGAGTACAGATTTGTCGTGTTCCTGCGAGCAGCATATTTACTAGTGCTACGGAAGTTCTAGTATTGCCCTGACCACGTGGATTTCCTTTATACCGATCTTCTAATCGGCCCATCTTCTCGGTGACCTTTAAGTACGTCTAGAAATGGCAGACAGTTGTTGACCTCAAATTCACAAGTAACCTTCAAGTTAGGGTGACAACTATTTAGACGTTGCACCAGGTTATCTATCACCTGTTTAGATCGACCGAATATTTATGTCGTCGACATGATGCCTGTAATGTGTTAAGCTTGCTGCTTCTGTAGCTCCGTGGCTGTTGCTTAGTTTTTAGCATGAAAAAATCAGTTAAAATTGGACCCAACAAACTCTCCATGGCTACTCCATTTTTTTTGCTGTTAAGACTGCTCGTGAAAACGAAGACTGACATTCTCAGTGCAAAGCGGCAAACTTTCAGTATATCGGTCGGGAGTGGCAATCTAACATGATTCGCTTCGACGAGCTGATACATCTAATCCAATTATTTCATGCCGATGGACATTTATCAACAGTGACTGAACATCTACTGGGCACATCAGTTCATTAGCATTGTTGGGTTTGTCTGAATCACTGACCAATTTGAGAGAATCTTTGCTGGGATGTGCCTACAACTTTTGTTTTAGTGCTGTTAGAATAGCGACTAGCCAGCGTGCCAATTTATGGTAAGGAGAGTTTGTCATTGCCAAAATTGGCCTAAGTGGCATCCCAGGCTTGTGCGTCTTCGGTAGGCCGTACAGTTGGGGTGTTGACGATCCACATGGTTTAAAAGATGTATAGGTTACTTTAATAGCCCGCAACTGTAAGGGCAGTTGCAGATGTCGTCTCATGCGACCTTGTATTTCGATGACCTTGTCTACTCTATCTGTTCGTCGAAACTTCGTTTGGTCATCCGACGTCTGCATATAAGCATCCTTGTCTAAAATGACAATCCAAGAGCCCTCATCCGGCTTAAATGTTACAATGTTTTTCACTTCAGCGCTCTTAGTGATTGCAGGTGTTGCTTGGTGATGACACACCGGCCGTTGATCGCAGTCATGATAAGCCCATAAACTAATGTGAATTCAGTTCCTAATCAGCCTAGGTTGTCAGCACTGTCTGGTCGGAGATGGCATTGTTGATCGGTAGGATCCTCAAACTGTGCTTCAACGTAAATACGATTAGGCTTACGCAATGGTATTTTATAATTAAGACCTAAAGCTAACGCTTTTGTTAGTATGTTTTAAGAGATTCACCACCATTAGCATCTTACAGTTTAGCACCACTGATACTGTTTTTATGACGTATTTTGAATTTTTATCAATGCACGCATAGACAGTTTATATTTGGTAAGCCGTAAATGTTTACCTTCAGACAAAACATGGTGGAATATCAATCTGGTTCTGTACACAAACAATCGACAGTTAGCAAACTGCATAACCTACAGTAAAGTCAACTCCGACCATGGACATTAATTTTCGGCAGCTGATAACTTATAAAGTGGTAGTACTAGTAGTAGTATCGTCACACGACATGATTCATAGCTTAATTAGCCGAGATCACTTTTTTAAAAGTTTTTTTCTCACTCGATTGCATCTGCGTTTCGGTTAGTTTACTCGCCAAACATTCCTTCACTTGTCGACATGAACTTCACTTCGTTGTGCGTATGAGTACCGTTACAACTGCAGTTGAACCAGTTGATATAATGAAAGACTGGATGATTTGTCGCATCTTATTGCGTAACCCCAGCCCGACTTTTTCGACATCGACAGGATATTGTCGGTCAATGTTTTGCATACGTAAATGTTGTTTGCGAACGCTGTTTTCATGTCTTGAGATTCACCGATTGGTGTGCTCAACCTTCTGCTTGTTATTTGCTGATCCACTTTATTTAAGGCGCTTACTTTTGATATTTTGCCGGTGCGATGACATCTCACAACATGGCTACTCATATTGGTTAGATTAATAATGGTGTTCCATTGTTTAAAATTGGATTTCAATACGTCAGCGCGGATGACGTCTTCGAACATAAAATTGTGTGACACGTTTGACAAAAATAAGACACGTTTAATTCGTATTTAATGTAAGCAGTACACTAGGACGCGTGCGATGGGGTCTTTAACACAGACAACTAAATAATCCTAACGACTGGACTGCACGTGCATATTCGTACCAGCGAACCGGTGCTATAATGGCTAACATATCGGCGTCCGGATCCAAGAGCTTATATTGGATCACCACACCAACTTGCTGTAGTCCACTCTACAATCTGGTTGCATCCCTTGATCTTTTGTTGTTTGGGATGCATTCCGGCGCGTTTTCTACGTTTCATTTTATCTCTCTCGTTTTTTGTCCACTTGGTTGATTATGCAACGTATATATATATATATATATATATATATATATATATATATATATATATATATATATATATATAGTGTTTTGTTATCGTCTGTTGTTGCAACTATCTGAATGATCTTGAAACACACAATACAGATATAAACGGCTCCAGGTTGCTACCAGATGTCATTGCCTATTGTTAATCTTATGACTGTGGGTTGAAGCCCCAACCAATTCGTTTATTCCTGTTTGATTTTCACAACCTGACGCCATCCGTCTCATATGTGTCCCTTGTGCGTTCCACTGCAGCAAGCGTCTTAGGATTTGCTTATTTTGTTTGGATCACTTCTAATACAGCTAATTTTCATGATTTGTTCTCCGCTTTTTTTATAGCTCGGCGTGATCCCGTCAACCATGGAATGCTGGGCGTCCCGGATCATACACCCGTCATTCTAAGGTAATCCTTGTTTAACTTGCACGTACATCTTTTCATTTTACCTGTTGTGAAAGACATGTCGCGTTTTTCTGAAACTTTTCAGTGAAGGTACTGGCAAGGCACTTGTGAGGTTTCTTGTCCGCGATGCTGCTCCTTTAAATGAACAGCTGATGCTTTGCGATTCCGTTCCCGATTGGATACGTGACATAATTGTTGAGGTGAGTCATCAGCTTTTTGTATATTTCTCAGGAAATCTCTTACGGGGATTTTTGCTTCCACGGGGGCAATTGTTTGTCTTGCTTTTACTACCGGTTAACCATTGCGCTGTACCTCAGTTTGGAATAGCCATTATTTAGTCTGATGACTTGAAGTTCATAAAGTCTCGTTTTGTATCAAGTCATGACTTATTTCACCTTCCCAAGTTTGTTCAGACTTGGTCTAAAGCTATGGTTAATCAGTATTACCCTAGGGAAGGCACAAAATTGAATCCTGATGACTCTGCATCGCGATGTGGGCTACTATGTTTACAGTTCAAAGTTGTATTTTCTTGAACAGAATTAACCATATGATCTCTAACATCTTCTCAGTACTTATCTCTACGAAACATGTGGCTAAGCCCTGGTCTAGGGAGGCTTCTAAGTAAGAAGTGATATGTCAGCCGATTTCACCATTATCTTCATCGCTAGTTCCATCCTTACGTAGTGACACAAACAACTTAGTCAAGGAACAGCAACCTAATTAGCCGTTATTTCCAGGACTAAACGTGAACCCCCTAGCGACGTATCTGATTCAAAATTTTTAACTTACTAATGGTCGCGTGCAATCCTCTTTTGTTAACACTTCGATTTGTCGCCGCTTATCTTAGTATAATAAAAGTAATTCCAGTTGCCTGCCATTATTCTGCAATTATCAACCCTCAATCGGTCTCGGACATGCGTGCACTAAGTTCTGTTTTCATGCTACAGCACTGCAAGGAATGATTAAGCCTACCAAAGTTGTTTACTTTTTGCACGCGTTAAGTGGAAAAAGTTGTTTTGACATTAGTAGCGTAGGATTTTTTAATTCGTGTCTTTGGTTATCACTCAAAGGTCTTAAATATTTATTTAATATTGCAAGCACATTTCGTAGGTTCATTTTATCACTAAACTGTGGACTAATTATTGGATATACTGTTTCGTTTTAAAATCGTCATGAAAGATTCGGATGTTTTGATGAGTCGGATACATGTGTCGTTTTATTCTTTTTAAGGCAACCTTTATTAACAACCTGAATACGTTGATAATGTAAATGTAAATCGCACTTATTTATGCGAGATGTGAGAGATATTTTGTTTTTGATGAACTTATTTTCTCAGTGGTACCGTGGTTAACATCGTTTTCCCGTGAAATCGTAGCCAGGGTTCAAATCCTGCATGTACTATTACTGACGAGCTCTAACAAAAGCAACACTCGACCATCGTGCCTACTTTTGAAAAGACGTAGCCGAAAAGTCCATGGGAATGAGAAAGCTACAATCACGTTCAATTCAAGGTTGAGAGTAGAAGTGAAACATCGAGTGATAAAAGTATATAGAGACGTTTCGAATCCTCAGTTGGATCCGTTGCAGATCGAATGATATTGGGCAAATTTTCAGTTAGGTCAGCTACTTACCAGTTTCTCGTTGTCTATCTCTTTGCTTCCGCAGTACCGCCAAGGGTGCAGTTTTTGTCTCCCTTCTCAGTGTCAAGCGTTGTTCGACTAGATGTGTCTTCAGCTGTTTTCCAGTTTCTTCTGCGTAGACTTAGTGACAACCCTTACAGAAATTAGAGTGTTCCTCTGTGGCTCTTTTCTATTCTTTAACTAGGTCTTTGTTTTCAAAAGGCTTGTGTATATTTTAAAGGAAATTTTTAACTCTGACTAGGCTGGAATTAACGTGAGAGGCGGCATGCCTAAACGCAGCAAGCGCTGTACCAGGTGAGCTACGGAGACACACAGGAGGCTTTAAAATGTAAAATTTTATCTCACTTACCTACTCAACCCTTTGTGACATGTGGAATCTATCAGATGACCTAATGGCTTGACTGTTCAAGCAGGATTTTGGAAACACCACGCTATGGGTTCTGTCAATGCTGCCGTTTAACATTATAGTGGTATTGCCAATAACTAGTATGGTACATGTGTATATATCAAAACATGTCGGAAATGTTATTCTGCTTGGTTTTCTCTCGAGACCAGTTCGTTACCAAGGTAACGGGTTGTGACGCTTTCGTCATAAACCTGATGGATTAGTCAAACGTTCAGTCCAGTGTAAACACACATGGTCTGGTCATTAGTTTCGAAGTTGTGCGTTAATTCAATGCCAAAGAGGGTTAATTCCCACGTTCTTTTGCAGAGACAGACGAACCTTCTCAAAGGGAAGTCTGAAAATATAGAGACTACACTGAAGACAAATGGGCATCTTACAGCTTTCATGCACAAACCAACTGTAGACGAAAACGCCTCCCACATCGAGTGGTTTTTCTATAACTACCCTTCGGGAATAATGATGTCAACAAGCTATTAAGAATATGTCCGACAGGAACATTTGCAAACATCTTCAGCACCGCTCTACGAATTATAATTTTTACCACCTGGATGTTATTTCCATCCGACTGTTGATCCTTTTGTTTGCCAAATCACATGGCATTTACGAGTCCATCTCTGTGTTTGTCCACTTAAGACAACACAACAGGGAGACTATTGTGTCATTAGGTCAAGGAGCACATTCCGGTTTAGGTCAGAAATAAGCTTCTAAGTGTCAGTGTACCGCAATCGGATGTGAAAGCTACACCCTATCGCCAACGTCCAGCATCATCATTCAATCGGTGGATACTAGTCTGTCGACTCCAATTCAATTTGGAGAATACATTTCGCTTCCGTCAAGTAACAAAAAACCAGATTACAAAGTGTTAGAGGATTGGAGAGGCGATTATATATATATATATATATATATATATATATATATATATATATATATATATATATATATATATATATATGGACAAGTCTTTCTGATTGGGTGATGTCACACCGGTCACATTTATAGTTAATGTGACACATTGGTCCTGGTCCCGCACCGCGTGGCAGAAATCGAGTGTGTACTTTTCTGACACGTGTTCTCATTCCACACGGTTGGTAGGGTTGTAGCAAAATCGAAATGCCGCCAGGCGCCGATTAGTCGATTACTCCGGTACCGTTTACCGGAAACCACTGTCCCCTCATTTTCATACACAGTGGCTTGAAGGTGAATTGTCATGTACCGTTCAGAGTTTGTGTTCATAAGAGTAGGTTAGTATCGCTTTCGTGCAGTTCATGTCTGTTTGTTTACCGATTTTCTACACCATTGCAATACAGGTTATCCGTTTGTGTTCGTTTCATAATTATTTCACCGTGATGACAGAAGGTTGGTCACTCCGCATCATCTAACTTAAAGTTTGTCTATTTTGTTGTGTAGGTCCGGTGATTCGCTTGGTTATACGGATTCATCTTTTGTCCAAGAGTCGTCTCGTTATAGGTACCCAGGAATTTAGGTTCGGTCTATTAAAATTGACATCGTAAACCAGCCCGCAGTCACTTTTTTGTTTTGCACCAATTGAGCGCTTTTTTTCAACTAAGCAGTGATTGATGTTTTTGTACCGTACATTTGATAAGTGCTCCTATAAGTTATTTCAACGTAACAGTGCGGTTTGTTGCATTCGGGAGTATTTGGCTCTCTGCCCTTTTGGTCTTCTCCTCATTTCCTTTATTCAGAGTGTACAGATGCTCTCGTTTTGTTTTGTTATCCCAGTCTGGTATCCATTCCGTTTCCAGTACGAATGTACGAATTCAGTATGATAATCTGTGGTATAATCAGTATTAGGTTTAGCGAGACTGACAAATGCATAACGGGCTTGTGCCAGTTACTTGCGTCATTTGGTTGTTCAGTTGGAATACAGCAAGTTTTCGTTTGCAAACTGTCTAAAACTTTGACAGTGAATTATATTATTAAGTGACGTGAATAAAATGGAATTAACGATATTGTCTGCCACCATTCCATCAAATATGCAAGTGGGTTTTGTGCACTTTGAATCCCCTATGTCCATACTACTATTTCCTCTGACACTTCGGTTCTTTTGACCTGACCCATCTTAACCCACCATTATCAGTCTACCACAGTCGTTACTAGAAGTCTTACCTGACGAGTTTCTCGGCATTCTCATCCGTTATATCTTGTTGCTGCTGTAGAAAGTGAACTTCGTGACACGGAATGCCTAGCGTATAGGAAGATCATTTGTACGTTTTTCTAACATTGTTTAAAACAGAACTGCGTAATTTCACTCCATAAGGATGAAAAATGCAACCTGACCCTGTAAACGACGTAAGCATTGGAGGTGGCTGCTTTTTTAAAAATTAACCCGCCGTGTCTTAGGCAAAAATTTCCATTATAATCTCGTGAGCACCGTCGCACGCTGTTAGTAGTTTCTGACCTTGGTGTCTGTTAGGTTTTTATTGAGATGTATGGGTATCGGTGGACCCACAATGAGTGAGAAACTGACAGGTCTCATTATTAAAGAATCCCTGACAACAAAGTTGACTTTTTGTTCAGGTTTGCTTCACTTATGCTTCCCCAATTGTCCACCTTCAACTTCAATGAGACTTTGTTTGGTCACTTGTTTATGGTCGCCTCAGCAGTTAACTTCCTTCTTGTATTTATTCGGTCAAATGCAAGTGACTATTTTGCATCCCTTCGATTTATTTTTTCTTTGAATGATTGTATACGTGGGAGAGACGTTTGTTGTTCATGTGTTATCGTCACACTGTGCAATCATCTGTTGTCTAGGTATACATGTAGTGACTTTTAGAATATGACATTCCTAAGCATATCTTGACAAGCATGTGATCGATTTTCATAGTCACGTGTATGTGTAGTCTCTCTACACATGAAATTCTTGATAGTGCTACGAAATCTATCAATCGTGGGCGTCATTCCTGTAGATTTGATATACTATAGTTCGCTTATTTGTTGTTAATTTTACCTTTCAGTTTAGTAGTTCCCCCAGTGAAAATGTAGAGGTACTTACGTTCTTTGTGTACGCGAATTGAACACTAACTACGTGATTCAATGTCTCACATTATTTTAACATGAGGTTGTGGCTCATTCACTTGCTGCCGTGGTTTGTGCTGTTCTCCAAAATGCTGAACTTCATATGATCACCCTGTATTGGATCGTCCCTTTTGGTACGCGCTCAATCGCTTGACCCAGAACCGAGAAAGAGAATAGATGCGGCAACAGCGTTCATTGGAAAAACGAGATGAGCCAGAATTGGCCCACAAAGGCTCTAAATTTATAGGGGGCATCAGAAGAAGAAATGCAGTAAAAAAAACTGCTGATGACGAGTTCCTCTGGGTCTCTATCAGCAGTAAATTGTTATGCTGACCCTGTCTCAGTAAACCGAATCACCCTATGTACTTCATTTCATTCCCTGTCCTCTTAGATGCTTGTCCTGATACTCGCCTATTTCGGTGTGTCAGTTAGCAGATGATCACCTGAAGCGCTTTACATGTGACCATGCAACTGTAATTAATAAAGTTTGAACGTGTAACTCCGTGATCACCTCATCCCAACTATTTCTGCTGAATTATACAAGTCTGCTATCATGGTTACCGGTTCATTTGTATCCAAATGTATTGGATTTCGCTGGAGCACCTTTGGTCAAACGCAATTGTGTAATAAACAGGTGTTTCTCGTTCGTTGAGCAAAAAGGTTTGCATTGCATCGGTACTATTTGCACTCTTACTAGCAGCTAAATGTACCGCTTGCACTTTAGTTTCTGAGGTTTCACAAAAGTCATGGGTACCTTCAAAATTTTAACTTGGAGCATCAGCATTTTTATCACCGGTTGTCTGACATCATCTACACATCACCGTTTTCCTTCATTTACATTTCCATAGTTAATATGTCATAGGTTGTTTCAACCTTTTCAAAGTGTGTTTAGCCACTCATTGAGAGGTTTGTCGATTTATCGTGCTTAGGTAAACCTCATTACAGTCACAAGTGAACTGCCACACAACGCAGGGTACAGGATGGGTAGACGAATCGGAGTACCGGTTTTTTGACGGTTGGAACTCTGTACGACTGCGCAGGAGCACACGCACAGACTGGAGCAGACTGATTTATGCTTGCGTTTTCTCGCCAGATGCTCCCCTGCAGCTCATCCTCCCGTCATCACTCGATAACAGTTTGACTTCTGGTGATCGTTTCATGCATGTGCACAAGCCGCGATCTACACATTAAAATGTAGTGCTTAGTGATCTTTAATTCGCATAAATGCTTTTTTTCTGTCGTCACAAGCGAAGATGACTATATAGGGGACCTGAGCACCGTTTTGGAAGACCAACGAGATCTGAAAGTGAACAAAACGACTGGACATGACATTGACAAAAGCCCAAGTGGCAAAACAATTCCAGACATGGTTTCGTGAACTTATATCTGAAACCTGCTGTAGGCAGCTGAAGCTGATGGATACATAACCGCTCAGAATGAACAGTGCTCTAACAGTTTGCGAGGATGTTGCAATTCCACACGCGACCTTGTACATGGTCAATTCTGCTTACCATAAAGTAGATCGTGAGTCAGTGGATATTTTGAACTCTATTCACTAATTGGTTTCCTTGCATTGCCTAACATTCCTTTGACTTAACAAACACCTTATTCACATGCGAATATTTGTTTGCATATGGTACCTCGGTCATGCCTAATGGGAAGTCAGCAGTACAGTGTTCAACACGGTTACCTCATGAACGCATGGCTGTTGTTCCGATCCCAGTTGTGGCGAGGATGTGCACTTCTGATGAGCTCCAGTAAGAACGAAACCCGACTGTAGTGCTTATTTGAAACTGACCGACTGAGGGGGCTGTGGATGTGCGGGAGCCACAATCAGTCGTGAGTGATGTTCTATCCATATGGGGACCTTAAAACAAGTTTCAGCGAGTGATAAAGTAGGTTGTTATATCAATGTCGATTCTCTTCTTTCATGAGATGGTCGGATTCTTATGTGATCTGATCTTCAGTTAGAATTGTGATGTTGGCGTCTCACTCGAATACCTTAGTTGTCCTGTTTTATCATGCACTGTAAACGTTCAATTTCATTTTGAAGAACTTGCGTACATACAGATAGACGGTGTGGCCATGATCTAGCTAATGCGCATCTCACGAGTTTTTGAACTGCCAATACTATTGCCAATGCTTTATTGTGCAAATAATAAACTGTTGATGCCTTGTCTGAATACTAGTGCGTCTTAATCAAAATCTTGCACAATGAAGCCGTTCGTATTTGCACCTCTGATATGTTGCGGGCAGAACGAGATATGTTACAACACTGTCAAACGGCCACTTTTAGACATTCATTGAGGCTCATTACAAGGTGAACGATAGCAGTGGGCCAGTTCAAGCGGCTCAAGAGGCACCATGTGTTGAACGCCGTCAGGCAAAGTAAGGTCTACCTTGGCATTTACATGTGGTGCTACGTGGTCGCGCTTAGTTCAGACCGCCAAAAGGCCGGTTCTTCCCAGTCGTGAATACAGTTCGCTTACCCATTCTATCTCCCAAACTGTGTACCAGTTCAGTTGAGGTTGGATTGACGTTCACATGAGCAAAACAGACTGATGACTATCTCAGCGCGTACCACACATGTTATAGACGTCCAAGTACCTCATTTTGTCTGCCATCTTCTTCAGTATGCTCCAATTCGTCAATTAGTTGCTCTAGGTAGCCTGACTTCTACAGGTCCACTAACTGGAACTGCATATGCAACCGATCTGCGGCATAAGTAAATGTAGAAGGAAGACTTCATGGTCGAATATCACCTTTCTGAAGAATTGCGATGAGTATTCATTGCAAATTTGAGCATGACCACACGCGTCGGAGAAAACTATCAGTGCTGCTGTATCTTAGGGACACTTGTCAAAATCACGACTTCTAGTTCAAGAAGCGCTAGTATTCTTGCATCGAGTGTTCCTATATTGAGTTCGACAGAGCTCATGCGTTACGCCTTTGCGCTGCAGTTTGGCGTATGTCTCAGTGGAGTGCCACATTAGTTCGATACAGAGAGTTATACAGGCTAGCTACTTTAGCCGATGCCCCTGTTCGATTACTGTTAAGTCCCGGTATAGTTTTTTCTTTTTGCTTTTTGGATTGTAATCCTGTCATCGGTTTTATTGCGTTAGTTTGTATTCAGGTTATGTACATTTGTCCTACAAATCATTTCTTAAGCTCAAGTCTAAAACAAGCCACTTTGAATTTCTTATAGGTTGTGATGCTGATCCATATTACTTCCTTTTAGTTTTACGTAACAGTGATGATTTGCATGGTGTAATGTGGCACTACATTATAGTTCGCGATAGTTTGCCACGTGCTCAGCATGGCAACCTTCAATTTTCTTTTAGTCGTTGCTGTGCGACCCGTTTGTATATTCTCAGCTATCATTCCCCTTGTACTTAAAAAAAAACTCTGGTACACATATATGCTTTTGCACCTACAGCGGAGATTTCCCAAGCCTACGCGGATCGAATTTTTTCTTCTCCCTGGAGTTCGTGAATATAATGAAAAAGGACAGTGGTGAGTGTTCTCGGTATTGCTTTGTCTTTAACAAAACGTACGTAATATCACCCTTCTTTCTACTAGAAACATGTTCTTCTCCATCCTGTGGGTAATACACACATGACTGAATCGGACCAGAAGAACAATCACTGCTAGTCAGGATGGCTACAGAAATGTAAATCGACTGGCCAAGGCCGAATACAGAACAGTGGTGCATATAAACGGGCGTGTGCACTCAGTCAATAGTTATCTCCTGTAGCGAGGTATTTTGAGCACATGAAATTTGACTCATATTCATATTTCTCAATTTACTTTAGGACTATCCAAAGTTTGTCACGTATACATATGAAAAGAGCGTGATTGATATATTGTGCAGTTTTGGTTACATCTGGAGACAGTTCACGGATGTGATTACGATATTGGATACATAGTTTATCTTTGCTTTGACTACTAAGTTAATCGCTATTCAATTCCAAAGTATATTTTTGCTTTATGTAACCTAACTTTGCGACGTATCGTGCTTCTAAAACAGCTAAAAAGGAGCTCAGGCTTCGTTTGCCTTTATCACAATATTTCTCCCAACCCTATTCGTGTTTTAAAGCCAAATTGTCCCGCTCGTCTCATTAAAACGGGATTGTCTTTCTGCAAGTGACATCCTCCCTGTTCGGAAAGTCATGGAGCACGTGTTTCAACGCCTGTTGAAGTTGGCCGAAACTTTTACCGCCAGCAACACCGCCCCGAATTCCTGTTCCCCGCGTACAGGAACGCTTGCGGCTTTTGCTACTGGGGATCGATTTTCTCAAGGTGAATTTGCCCACTTCCTATAACGTAGAACTATTTTATCAAACGTTTTCAGAAAACTTCTACTCAGTGGGCTTTTTTAACTTATTTGTGCTGGTCCACCAGTATTCGCACAAGGAACGGACAGACTACCTTGCGCATACACGCCCACGCAATCACGTGTCCTGACTTACGTCACCTGTCACAACGAGACTGGACCTTGACGTGGTGTGACGGCTTGCGCATCTCGATGACCTATTGGGCTAAACTGGACGGTGTGATCACCACACCGACAGTCACTCATACCAGGCAGGCCAATAGGGTAGAGGTCTGACAAACCACAGTCTCCTGGTCCTCCAGGTTGGGGGTTGGAAGAAGGTTGGCATCTTTTTCCGGAAAAAGTACCAGTTCTGGTACATTGCCACCCAACCGCTGCCTTGCGGTACAGGCTTTTGAGCCAAAGGCTTTGGTTGAGAACCCTAATCGTTCTCCTGTCTAGGTCTGGGCGTCCTGGCAGTATCTCAGCCCACACACAACCATGAATATTCACAACAATAATTCCATACTGCATCGGCCGGGTCGCCCTATCTGCTGCATACAGCAGGGTGGATAGGCGAAAACATGCTACTGCTGACCCCTCCCCCACTGTCCTATCAAATTTAGCTCTCAGGCCCCTCCCGACTCCATTTCTGATGATTACTCTGCAGGTCCCACAATAGATATAGCTAATCATAGTAACACTGTGTCGGTAAGTCCCATCTCTTACCACTCAGCCTCAGGCCTCCCTCGTCCCTTGCTTAGACCTCGAATGGAATCAGTATAGGTTCGAACTTTACACTAAGAGAGGTAAACAGAAGGAACGAACGAACGTTAGACCTGTTAAATGTCGATGTCTGCTGTATTTCAGAGACTAGAATCCAGGACAGTAGTCAACGTATGGAACTAACAGCACCCGCATTGTCTACCCGATACTGGTTATACACTTCGGGTGACTCCACAGCCGCTGTTACAGGTCAGGCTGGAGTAGGTATAGTCCTCAGCACGACGGCCGCAGCCGCATTAGTAGATTGGATTCCTGTTAACAGTAGACTGCGTCCGTCCGCTTGGCAGGTTCTGTTAAGGCCAGCTCTAGACGCAAAACTTTCAGAAATTTATTCGACACGTGACCGGAGATATGAATGCCCAGGTCGGTCGCCTTGGTGAAACCGAACCTCGTTTAGGTGGCAGGTTTGGGATAGCATCACATCTCTCTGAGGCTTGAAGATCGCATATATAAGGCGACAGTGTGGGCTGTGTTATTTTACGACAGCGAAACGTGGCCGCTCACGGTAGAAGAATGTGAACCGTCCGCAGGTATTTGATCACCGCTGTGTACGTTCGATTTCAAACCATACTCTCAACGACGTAATGCTCTGATGGTTGTGGACGAGTGTTTGATGTTAGCGGATCGTATAGTGATACCACAAATCCTGAGAAAACGTGTTATACAAATGCTACATTGTGCTCACCCCGGCATAACACGTATGAAAGCTTTGGCACGTAGTTAATGCATATTGGCCAAGGACCGGCTACGACATTGAGAGCACGGTTGAATCATGAGAACAGTGTGCACGTGCTGCGAAAGTACTCGTAGAAGTC
>LOND01001161.1:74051-102020 GCA_014220965.1 Paragonimus kellicotti
CGCATTAGTAGATTGGATTCCTGTTAATAGTAGACTGCGTCGTCCGTTTGGCAAGTTCTGTTAAGGCCAGTTCTAGACGCAAAACTTTCAGAAATTTATTCGACACGTGACCGGAGATATGAATGCCCAGGTCGGTCGCCTTGGTGAAACCGAACCTCGTTTAGGTGGCAGGTTTGGGACAGCGTCACATCGATCAGATAATGGTGGGCGATTGTTGCAGCTGTGCGCTGAGCATAATCTATTTTAGCCAGTACTGGTTTTAGGCATCGTGCACGTCAATGCTATACTTGGCGCCCGCCTTCTCCGAATCAGGCCTGGTCTCAGATAGACCACATAGCCGTTAGTTATAGGTGGCGGGGTTCCATTCAAGACTGTCGTTCTTATTGGAGCACGTACTTGGATTCAGATCATGCGTTGGTACGTTGTTCTTACTTTTGCTGGGCAACGACCCCACCGACAGCAACGATTAGCTGTTGAGAAACTGGCTTTACCATCGGTAAGGCATAATTACCAAACCAGCTTAGAAAGCTGCCTTAGTAGTTCTCACTCCGAAGATCCTAATAGCTGCTGGACTCAAATCTCACAGGCCATTCAGAAAGCAGGTACTGTAGCATGCGGCACAGGGACATGGGCTAAACAAACATTGGATTTCAGAGAAATCCCTGGAGTTGTTAGAAGCCAGACGGAAGGTTCCTCCTGGTAGTTCACATAACAAGTCTAGAAGAGATATCCGTAGGAAACTGAAACGTAGTCTAAAGGCTGATCGTGAGGCTTGGTTAGTGGAAAAAGTTAAGGAAATGGAAACCGCATTTGCCTCAGGGAACATCGGTAAACTGTTTAAGCTGATCCGTGCCACTGGTCCCAGGCGACCGTCTGTCAGTGAAGCTATCAGCGAGGTAGATGGCACACTAGTCTGTAATAAGTCCAGAAGGTTAGAGCGTTGGGCGGAACACTTTGAGGGTCAATTTAGTTGGCCTCCTGCTTCTATTGTGTTGCCACCACAAACTTGTGATGTAGCACCCTGGTCGGTAGATTTGGAACCACCCACTGAGACTGAGGTTCGCAATTGCCTTTCGGCTCTCAATCGTAATAGGGCTGCTGGCCCAGATGATCTCGTGCCGGCACTTTTCAAAGAAGGTGGAGAGGCGTTAGTAGAGGCATTTGACTCAGTTGTTTCAACTTGTGTGGACGACGGAGACCATCCCTCCGTGCTGAGGTTACTCGATAATATTTCCCATATTTAAGAAAGGAACCCGGGTGTCTTACGAAAACCATAGGGGATTAGTTTGACCCCAGTCATTTCAAGGGTTCTGGCATCAATTATACTTCGTCGACTCACTGCAGTTCGGGAGGTAAACATTAGGGAAGAACAGGCAGGGTTTCGCTCTGGACAGGGATATATGGATCACATTTTCACTCTCCGGCAGATTCTGGAGCAGCGTCATGTGTACCGCCGGTTGTCAGGCTATAAAGGTGCGTTTGATTCGGTGGACCGATCTACACTTTTAGAGTCGCTTAGACGTAGGGGTGTACCGACTAAGTATGTGAACATACTGTCGGCGCTTTATTCCCATACTTCAGCTCAGGTTAAGGTTTACGGTGAACTGTCTGACAGTTACGGCACCAGGAGCGGCGTACGTCAAGGCGAAAGTGCTTGAGCGTTCACATATGATAATTCGGTCGTGCCTGGTGTGAGGTCAATGGCGCAGTGGTCAACACGGTTGCCTCATGAAAGCTTGACCGGAGTTCTAGTCCCAGCAGTAGCAAGAATATGCACTACTGTCCAGCTCTAATGAAAACTAACCTCGATTCTAGTGCTTCTTTTCGACGGGGGCCGTCTGGAAAGTTCTGTAAACAATTGCAACAAACTGCGACCATGTGTGAATGATGTTCCAAGTCTGGGAAATCAAAGCATTTTCGTTTGATTTTGTGGTGGCCTGATCCTATTGGAAAGATGGTGCGTCCAGTCCATCAAGATGCCGGCATGGATCTCCTACCTGGTGGAAGGCTGACTGATCTTTATTATGCTGATGACAAGATGTTGCTGTTTAACACGTTTCAAGCAACACAAACAACACTAGAGGTTTTATTTCAGGTTCTGTCAAGTACTTCGGAATGCGCTTTGCAGCCTCAAAATGCAAAGTGCTTCTGCAAACTTGTTGTGATTACGCAAATTTATCGTTAAATAATGAAGTCATGGAGGTTGTTGACCGGTTTGTACCTGGGAACGTGCATTAAGCGGCGTGGAGGCCATGGCAGGGAATGAAATAGAAATGCGCACCTCTAAGGTTGGGACGGTGTTAGCTAATCTGAGGCACTTATGGCTACAGAGAGACATCTCTCTGAGGCTTTAAGATCGCATATATAAGGCGACAATGTAGGGCTGTGTTATTTTACGACAGCGAAACGTGGCCGCTCACGGTAGAAGAATGTGAACCGTCCGCAGGTATTTGATCACCGCTGTGTACGTTCGATTTCAAACCATACTCTCAACGACGTAATGCTCTGATGGTTGTGGACGGATGTTTGATGTTAGCGGATCGTATAGTGATACCACAAATCCTGAGAAAACGTGTTATACAAATGCTACATTGTGCTCACCCCGGCATAACACGTATGAAAGCTTTGGCACGTAGTTATGCATATTGGCCAGGGATCGACCACGACATTGAGAGCACGGTCAAATCATGTGAACAGTGTGCACGTGCTGCAAAAGTACCCGTAAAGGTTGAGTTGCACTCTTGGCCCCTACCTGATGGTCCCTGGAAAAGGATTCATGTGAACAGTGTGCACGTGCTGCAAAAGTACCTGTAAAAGTTGAGTTGCACTCTTGGCCCCTACCGATGGTCCCTGGAAAAGAGTTCATGCCGACTTTGCTGGTCCACTCAACGGCCAATACTTTCTCATCCTCGTAGATGCCTTTTCTAAGTGGCCGGAGATCGTTCCACTACGCACAGTTTCCACGACTACCACTACTGCATGTTTAAGTCGCATATTTGCTCAATTCGGCTTCCCAGAAACGCTTGTGACCGACAATGGTACACAGTTCACTTCAACACAGTTTTCGCAGTTTTGTAAATCATTCGCTATAGACCATGTTCGCAGTCCTCCATATCATCCTCAATCTAACGGACAGGCAGAACGTTTCGTTGATACATTCAAAAGGGGGAAAGGAAGAACGTAAAATTTTAGACACCTTGCGTACCTACCGTTCTACACCAAATGCAGCTGTACCAAATGGAGTTTCACCAGCTGAGGCTTTTCTTGGGCGGCGAATTAGAACAGCACTCGATGCCATGCTTCCCGTCAAGCGGGCGGGACAACGCAACATCAAGATGGAGGAGCAATTTAACCAGCATCATGGAGCCAAGGCTCGAGAATTCCATCCAGGTGACCCAGTATTTGTTCTAAAATTTCATGGCCATGGATGTACCTGGGTACCGGGAACTGTGACTCAGCGTCGAGGTCATGTGTTATATGAACTCACTGTCTACGGCAAGAAAGAGACTCATCACGTAAACCACATCCGACGACGGAACCCCAATATCTGCGATAAACCGGGAGACACCAGTGAATTACCTTTTGATATCCTGCTAAATACGTTTGAAGTTCCAACACACGACTGGGAGGTAACGCGACACGAGAAAATCCTATCATTGAAACACGCCATTCACGACGAACTCGGGCTCCAATAAAACGCCTCAACGTGGACCCTTCTAAAAGGTCGTACGAATAGTGTTCATCTTAACAGAGGAGGGTGTTGGATCAGAATCGGACAGACAGTCATGTGCTTACACGCCCACGCAATGACGTCCTAAATTATGCCAGATAAGTCACGCAACAAACTAACCAATCACGTGTACAAATGCTTACCGATTCGTCAGTTGGTTATTGATCGTTTGCTTTTGGTTATTCATCTCTTATATGCCTGTACCATCGAACCAATCAATACACTGTATCTGGTGGCTTATCAACTCGAGTACTCCTTACCCGAACGGGGCGATTTAACATAATATTAAAGCCTCGTCGGTATATTTATCCAGCTCCTTTCATCTAACTCGATTTCCCCATTTCCGCCTAAGTTTTGAATTACAGTAAGCTCTAGTTAATTTAGTATACTTTCTGATTCGTTCATCCACTCAGTCATTTTCTGTTTCTAAACTCACTTTGTTCTGAGGTCAGATGATGAGTTCCTTTGTTTATTGTTTCGTTTTGTTCGACCCATTCGACACGTTTAATAACCAGCAAAATCGTAACTAGTTAACCGTATTTACTGTCTACGATTTGTGACTGTCGTGTATGAGAACCCATTTTTTCACTTCGTGACGGGTTTATCACCGTCACTTCGAACGTACATAGATATTTCATCACTTGCTGATCCTGTTTTCTACAGCCCCTCTCATCCTTATGGTTGAAAATGGCAGTCAGGTTGTTGATCCTGGACTCCTTTGCAACTGCTTGCGTTTTCTGTTATCGTGCCTTTTCCTTTTGTGATCGTGATTATACCTATCCACACCTTGCCGTCTGTGAAATATTTAATCGTTTGGACTGTTATGTCTCCGTGCTTCATCACGACGAAAACGTTAGCCATTCAGACAATATCTTCTCTTGTATTGTGATCGAGTTGTGTGTACCTTGTTCGTGAAATCAATTCAATTGGTTTATCGTGTTTGTTGAAATTTCAGCACACAGTGGGCCTTTTACTGGTTTATTGGTAGCAAATGGAAACAGAAACTTAAATAGTAATTTGTCACTCACTACCCTCAAAGGATTCACAATGTTCTTTCGTGTATACCTATTTGATGTTTACCTGCATCTTTGTTGACGTGATGCTGAATTATTGGCCTCAAACAAAAACTGTCGACTTCTCCAAAACCGTTTTCCATGTCATTAAATATTTCTCGGCAGGTGCACCGAATTTCGATACACGAAACTCTCGTTCATCCTCAACGGCTTACTCTCCAACAAGCAGCTCCACTGCCAGCGATCCGAGATTGCCTCCAATGGCTCCGCTTGACCTGCCCCCTGAGACATTTCCGGCCGATCTTACTGCGGTCTTAAACGCCGCTTCTTCGGATGATGTATATCCGGAAGATGTTGTGGAGGTTTGGTGTGGTGACCAGGTACATTGGATCGATATGTTGTCCCATCTATGCAATGTTTTTGTCGTCAAGTGCTTATATATCGCCTTTTTGGTCAAAGATTGTTTTGGAAGCTCTGGATTCTTGATCATTTTATTGTTATCAAGTTGTTTGAATAACCTTTTTTTCTCAAGTACATCACGCGTGTTGTGTAACTTTTTTTCAGTGGCGATTTCGGACTTGGTTTTCTCTTACTATGCTCAAAACGCGGTAGTGCGCCGTAAACTTGAGACTTTAAACTGTTTTATTTGTTCTCTTAAACGTGTTCCCTGTTACTGGTGACTGTGCTTAAAGTTGCCTAATCTCTTTAGGGAAAGTGTCTCCACTGTTCTCGATTGAACTCTCGATGCCAGCCATGGAGGCTGTTTTCTGACAGTTTCATGCGCCCTTCTTTTTTAACATATGGAAACACTTGGCCTCATAGACTGTTTGCTAGTGTTATGCTCGTAATCAAAATGTGGCCCATGTTTCTGTAATCCGTTGGATTTCGGTGAAGCCAACAAGTTGATTTCAGACTGTTTGATTAATGACTGATTGATTTTGATTACTAGAAATTTAATTCAATGTTCTAATCGGCCCCTTTATCTAGTGTCTGGATCCAAACATGAATCTACGAAGCGCTCGCTATTTCTATTGGAAGCAGTCAGGCTATTTGTTATTGGCATACGTCATCAGACACACGCAAGCCAAACCGTGCAGTTGAACAGTTCGTCTTTTACGGAGCACGATGGATTCGTCGCGGTTCATTTTTCATACGTTTATTTTTAAGACCATAATTTTGCGCTATCTAAGATTCTTTACATGCTTATTTGTCTTCATACTTTTAAACCGTTGATCACTACAACTTGTACCAGAAAATATCTTTTAACTTCCATACCGCTTTCTGGGCCTCAGAAATCTGCGTTCTGTAAATGTTCTCGCGTTCTTTCTTGCATGTTTCGCGTGATTTGAACATGCGACCTTGCCAGTTACTGCTGTATGTTCTGCTTGTGCAGGTAACGTAAGTCGGTTGTATCGAACTATTCACTCGCGAAGCAGTTCTACCTTTTAGCTTGTCTTGAGTCTTCCACTCACACATGCCCTATTCAATGACATGTATACTACATCACGAGTTGGTTCAGGTATTCATTGTGGGGCCCACGCGCGTCACATGTGTATGTAAATATATATATATATATGCATATATATATATATATATGCATATATGTGTATATCTAATGCTGATGGTCAGTTCCTACTTGCGTTACTTTTTTAATCATGAGTAGACACAATAATGTCTCTGAAGTTGGGATGCAGGCTTCCAGCGGGCAGTCTCCTTGTGTGGTGGATGCTGTATCGTGCAAAGATTTAGATAACATTTGCCCGGAGGCGGCGCAACTGGCCCACCAGATCGAAACTCATGTGGATGTGGAATCTGTCATTTTGGATATGCATACTCTTTCCGATGACACTACAATTGATAGACTTTTAAAAGAGAAGTTCATTTGTGCTATCTGTCATGGATTGCTTGTTCGGACTCGTGTTCTTAACTGTGGTCACCATTTCTGTCGGGAATGTTTGTACTACTGGTTCAGATTGCGCCACATGTGTCCGATGTGTCGTTCGCCGGGGAACATGAGCTTCCCTTCGCCGTATACTGATAGCTTCCTGGATGATGTTGTTATGCACAGTAATAACGAGCTTCTCACTGTTCAACGAATGCGCCGAAAATTGGAAAAAGCCAGTACGTGTTTGGATACTAGTAACACAGTGGGAGCGGATGAACCATCCGGAATGATGAGTTCCTATGCGCAAACTGTATCCTCCTATTCTCATGGTGAGAAGTTATTTTATGTATGAGATATTTCCTTTGTGACAATGTGTTTCACTCGTTTCCGTTATTATTATTGCTTTGTAGCATGACATCAAATGTTTACGTTGGGTGGTTTGTATTGGTCATCATAAGTGCAAATGTTTACGATGAGTAGTTTGTATCGGTACTCATGAATACCAAGGGTTCGATGAGTTTTGAAAGCTTCTATTTCTGTGGTGCCGATTTTTTATTCATTTTTTCTGGTTTCTCACAACATTGATCTATATTTATGTTTTTTAAGGTGTGGTGTATCACAACACTATCGATTTCCTGTCTGTAAGTGATTGCTTTAAAGAGGTTGTTTTCGGACTGGTGGTGACCACATGTATTATCCGAAGCAAAGATGAGGTAAAACTAATTTTGTCTAATCCGGGCATCTCGTTGTGAGTAGAGTCGATTTCACGTCTTTTTTCTCCAGTTTAAGTGTATTTGCCGCTGGGCAGTGGCTTACTAGACAGTTATTTCTGATGACCGCTTTGTCATATGTCAGGTACATCGCACACTCTTAGTCATTAAATGAGCAGCGGCAACTCAGCCGGCACCAGATGTGGCTGTTTCTCTCGGTGCACCATATCTTTAATTATGTGCACACATCTCATTATCGATCGCCTGAATGATCTTTTTTGACTGTTGGCGATTCGTCGACTTCTCGATTTCCACACAAGCCTACTTTTCCATCGCCACTTCGCTTGACTGGACACATCTTGATCACCCTACACAGTTGGACAGCAAAGGAAACAACGCATTCAATGTGGATTTCTCCTGAAAAGTTATGATTACTGTATCGGTTAAGGTTTACTTGCTGTTACCGCGCTGTGCAGTGCGTTCGTTTCAAGTCAGTTTTTTCGGCGGATGAAGTTGAAACACGGAGGATGCCGATCTTTTTTTGCATTACACGTGAGCAGATTCTAGTGACCAACTGGCCACCCAACGTTATTTGTGAATTTGCTTGTCCTTGTGAAATAACGTGCATCTGCTGGACGATGGGGACGTTTGGGGCTACTGTCTCCGAGTGCACTCCAAGGTGATTATTCGACAATGGAAACCGCCATTACCCATTCTTCTATCATGGGACATCTGAACGAAAATGGGTTTTTTGCCCCCTGCTTCCACTGTAACCGTTGCGATGCCCTACCGTGGTATCAGGGACTGGTTGTCACGGAGTTGTGTTACAGTAGAATGTCGCTATTACGAATTTCTCTTTAGAAAAATGGTCGATATAATGAAGAAAATCTGCTTCTAAAATGTCTTCTTCATTATATCGAACGTCTCATTGTAACGAACAAAGTCACTATCCCCACAAGCGTGTTCGAAGTGATGAAGTACGCGGTGTGAACCACCTCTCAACGTTTATATCATCATTCAGTCTTCGTGTGATTCTGCTTGGTATGACCGGACATAAGTGGGCGTAGTTCGCAAGGGCTATGAGCAACTAGACCGGGTTATGGTTGGATGGTGGTTGCTGTGACCATCGCTCACAACAATCGTCCAGAAAAGCATTGTTCAGCCAGGTTCATTTCCGTGGGTGGTGTTGTATCGGTAATCTACCCCGCTGATTGGATGTATTAAAAAACCTCACAACGAATAAAATTAGTGATGTTCTCCATTCCGTAAGATAATGCACAGTTTACGTCTTCTGATGTGAATCACATAAATGTAGAGCATTATGTACATCGAGCCAGTATAATGTTGTGATAAAAATCGCAAAATGAGTTCGGGATTTAGTAATGTTTATGAGTTGGTTGTCATATTGGGAAAACCGCCAGTACAAAATATTGTCTGGTTCGACAGTTTCGTTAGTGACAGTGCTCTTTCCTGTTCACTCAGACTACCACTCAACAATACGACGTATTCTGCTGTTCTGGGTACTAAACAATGTGACATAATCACGAGTGCTGGCGATATAAGCGTACAAATTGGTCATATCAATCCGGTATTGTTGATTGGCTGTTGTAGTTTTGAGTATCCTATAGACTGCGTTAATAGCGTGGCGCATTTCGGTACACTACATTGTAGCCTCCATGTACAACCTAATCGTGGACGTCGGTTGATCTTGATGGCATCAGCCAACAATGACGCTGCTGCATTAAAGATTACCGTTCATTTTGGAGCAACCTTTTGATTCCTGCCATGTTCGTACCCGCTACGTTTCCTCATCTGTTCGCAACTATAAAATGGCCAGTTGGAATTTGAAGGATCAGGCTATAAGACGCGCTTATCGCATTGTACAGGTTACAGCAATGATGCGAACCAAGCGAGCCTTAGGACGAGACTTCAACGCTTTTCTGCTCACTGGCAAAGCAGTCTTCGGATCAGCACTTTGGTTGTGGCTGAAGCAGACTTCTTTCACTTTTGCAGCACTTATGAACAAGTGTCTGCTGATGCCCTAGACTCCAAATACAGTAGAGACTACCAGATACTGATACAAAACATACAGAGGGTGGGTCTAACGACTGTGTAGACTACTTGGTCGAACAAGCTAAAGAGATAATATTGTAAATGCGTCGTTTGTTCCAACCCCCCTTTTCGCCTGTGTTTCACACTGATGCCTGAAATCCTGCTTCTCCGCCCGGCCGCATCTATTTTGACAAACTGTGTATCGACTCGTATATCTTTGAATGACTGGATCACCTGTAAACCCAAGCATATAGTTTTGTACTTCTTAAGTCACATGTTCTCTCTACTCAGTTTTGATTGATGTAGCTTGTATCCAAACTACATCACTGATGAAAAACGTACTTTTCAGGAAACAATCAGTTATTTGTGGTTGCACCGGCTGTCGATAAGGAGCTAGTGGGCCTATGCATGAAACAGATGGCTTACGTATTTACGTCTTGCCGCGGCGACTTGACAGATGCGCTGGGTTGTGTGTAGAGTAATCCAACTGGCTTGAGCTAACTTTTGCGGCAGCGAACGGTGGACGCGTTTATTTATGCCCTCCCGGGCGATTCTCCGTCGAAAACCGGAGAGATGTGAGAGCTGAAGTCATTTCTCAGCTTCTTTCAGGGATGGCGGCGAGAAATTGTTATGTGCGCCGACCACACTTCTTCGTTTCATATGGGTGATTAAGTGACGCCTCGTAATTGCGGCTTATCGACGACCATTTCCATCTGTGATAAATGTGCAAGAATATCGCAACAAACTGGGAGGTACTAGGCTGGATTAGGTTGCATTCTGGATGCTGCTGAGCTTCGAAATACAGGTAGATGCAAATCTGAGGAGACCTCATGGGTTTGCATCCCAGTCCAAGGTTTTCTTATCTTCTTTTTGCGGTAAGCGCTGGATACTCCTCTTCTATCAGTCAATAGTGACGGTACTTCGAATCTAAAAGCTGCCTTTGTTTGAGCCGTTTCCACTATACAGATGTCCCAGTTAAATGCCAACCTGTTGAAATGGTTGTATACCCGCTGTGAATAAAGAGCGCATGTTGATAAGCAGGTATTTCGCGTTTTCTTCATTTCAGTTGATGGTCGATGAGAACGGTTGATCTCTCCTTTCTTATCACGTAACAGATGACTTTCTGAAAGGTGCACTTGAAGATTGGAAATATCCCGAATAAGGACTTCTGGCTGTTGATATGCTGACCGAGTGGAATTGTGCAGATCACATGGCTTTGTTACTTCTTCTGCAGACGACTTTTTGAACATGTTCAGTGACCTGATTAGTGTGTATGATATCCACTGTACACTCTCAAAACGAAGTGTTGGTGCAAGGTTGGGTTGCTGTTCCAAACAGGTCGTTCGAAACTGTTTTTCATCCATCCGGTTGACGTCATCTCGTTTGCTTGCTGGCAAGCCGCCTGTGAGGATAGCGGATACGTTGCGTGCCTGTGCTAATATTTGTCATTTGTGTCTTCATAAATATATTTGATTGTCGAATTTCAGAAAATTTTGACGGCACACGAGTACATGTGTTAAGTTCTGCTCTACGACACGGGTGCCTGACCTGTCTGCTCTAACTGTGACCAAGCTCACAGTTTTCGACCACCGTTAACTGTGCCAGATGAGCTGGCTCTATTAACAATGCGATTGTTCTCCGGCTCGTATTTGGGAGGTCTGCAAGTTGATGTTGAGGTAGTGAAAAGACACATTCTGCACTAACTGGTTTATGTGCACCATGCGCTGGGGGTACATCTGCCGTTGTGTGCACCGTTGTATGGCTGATAGATACCGCTTGACGGTTGAGTACTGCGCGACTATGCGTGTGGTTGTGTAGGAACGTTCTCTGAAATGACAATGTGGTATTCACTGGAAATCCTGTCTCAGTAGGGCTGTTAATTCTTCTTTTTCAATAAACTCACTGCTTCTGCCCACTGTTTTGCTTCATTCACTAGTGTGCGCTTTCGGAAATTGCTGTACAGATCAACGGCAGTCATGTCGGTTATGCCCATGGGTGAATGTGTTGAGGTGTGTGATGAATGATTCCAAGACGAAACATCACCAAGAAATCGCCCTATTTTCTTTGAATTAATTGATGCCCTTCCACTGCACATCTGTAAATAGTCGACGAATTCTGGGACACAAACTACAATGGCGAATTGTCTTATTCACTCCGGGTAAGCGGATATTCTGCCAGTGCACAGGAGGAAAGTACAACTAATCTTGAACTAGGAGAGTACTTTATATGCATATCCGGCACGTGCCGGCTATTCTATCCATTTGTTTTCAGTCAGGTGTTCTGCGATGACTTCACAGAAAGCCATCCATGCATGCATACTGAGGACAAAACTCCAGCGTATTAGGCCTTGCTGTTGATAACTAAATGTCACCATTGACTTCATTTTACCCGTTGTTAAGGCGCGGAGTCATTTTCTAAAAGGCGTTTATAAGTTGAAATGGATCAATAAACTTTTCAGCTATTTTTTATCTGCATTACTTAAATTCGTTATCCACGAGGCACGTGAACGTCACGTCATAGCGTCAGTCCTACTGATTCAGTCTTGGTGTTGAGCCCCGACTGGACTCAATTGAGTCGAAACTTAACACACTTCGAACGTCATCCAACTTCGCTTAGCTGCTTCGCCCAACCTATTTTTGCTCATATAATGCTGTCACCTGATTCTCTCACTCAGGCATTCGGTAGTTTGTATGGATCTGAAAACTTAGTTCATCCCTTTGTTGATTTAATTCGAATCGTATTGTACACGAGCCATCCGTGAACGTTGTGGAAATGTGCCTACCACATGCTGATCCACACGGTACTTTTCAACCCCCCTCTCTGTTGCATAGTTAACCTACACGCCTAACTATACATCCTGGGTGACTGCGACCGAGACAGTCGGGTCCGAAGGGGGCGCACTAAGGGTCTATTCCTCGTTCAGTGATAGCAGCCGCGCTGCTTGCTACAACAGACAGTACTGCTGTTGGACGACCAAAATTTTGGTCCTCGTAGGATTTGGGTCCAGATATGGCTATAGTTTATCAATCGACAGTAGTGTTACTGTTCACCAGACCTTTCACTTTTGACTGAATTGGTCCACTTGATTAGTCTTACCTTGTTTTGCAAACAGTCGAAAAAATATGATCGAGAACAAATCTCAACGCACTGGCACTACGAGGCCGACTCACTACCGTTGATATGAGCTTACCCCAAATCCGGTAAGCTGATTACTGGCATACAAGCGTCCACCCGGTCGTGCTGCCACGGAATCAACCATTACCGATTTAGTTTCGTTAGCTAAAATATAGTTGCATGCTTAGTTTGTTTACGTAGCTGCGCTGTGGCATGATTGTCTTCCTAATGTTACATCTAATCTGTCGTTTTAGTTTAACTCTAAAGCGGAATTTGAAGTGGGACTGGTGTATGGAGTTTTACGTAATTTCAGTCAGTGTAGATTGAGTTCATTTGATGGTATCCACTTAAATGTGACTCTAAACAAGGCTGCCTTTCACGCTTATCACTGTGATAAGTGGCCGTGCTTTTTGTCAGCTGTTTATTTACGCATCTTTCCGAAGACTTACACTTGGACCTATAATGAGGAGTGTTAGTGCTTCAGACTGATCACAACACCATTGGGCGGTCTGTTCACGGACACTGACGAATCTTCCGAACTTATGCCAATTAGAGACAAATCGCCACACGTCTTGCCTGTGGAACTGCGTGGAGGGGTGTGTAGTATCGAGTTAACTGCCCATTATCATATTGATCACATGGATACATTAATACATCGAAGTACAACGTGAATCAACGCTGTAGCTGCGTGAACTGGGGTAAGAATTAAGCATTGGAACCGCGAGTGTCCCGTGCAGTGCATTGGCGTCGTGACGAAAACATTTCATCATTATTCTTCCACTTTAATGAGATCCGCACGAGTGGGGACACTTGATGGAGAGTACCATTCGGGAATGAATAAAAAATGCTCGGAATATTTGTAAGGGTTTTGGTCGATACGGATGCAGTCTTTTCTCGGATAAGACAAGGAAATGTCGAACTATTTGATTCATGCTCGGTTGTAACTGGAACATTTAACATTTACAGCTTACGAATAGAGTGCATGAATCAGTGTGCTGTGCGCATCAGGGACCATCGTTTTGTGCTAAGTTGTGGAACTCGCTCGACTGTCTGTCAAGATGGCCCATCTGTGGGTTCGGTGGATAGGTGATTTGAATTAAGAGCCATTGCATACGTCTGACTTCCGATTGAATATTCGTCTGTGTTTTCAATCACTTCCTTACATCATGTCACTTTGTGCCTTGTCTTCCCTCCCGCTGCTCACTGCGACTTCTAAACGTTGTAGCAGTTCGACACTTGCCGACGCCCCTGTCAGTTGCTTTCAAACGTTTAGCAACTGTTCTGTTACTTATTAAATTATAGTGCTGTTGTTTTGCTGTGCAGTATTTTCGTGTTTTTCGTTCTTGTTGGACGATCGACTAGTTCGTTTTCCTTGAAAGACAGAATAGCTCGTTATTTTAGTTGTAAGAATGTATCGAGCTCTATTCATTTCGTTCCACGGTTAGCACATAACTCCAATTGCACACACCTTCCCTGACCGCTTCGTTGGATGCTGCCAAGGCTATTATTGACCTGAAACTGCTATTAAGCACGGATCTTTGTTGCTTACCAGTTGCGGTAGAGGTGCCTGTCTGTCAGGTAAAAACCTGTAATATATCACGGTTCGAATGTCGCATAGTGCAGGCAATGATTAATAAGCTCGCAGAGCTGTTTACAACTGTTGACGGACTTTTGCTGACTCAAGCGTAAAATTTCCTTTATTAAGAAGAGCTTCAAACGGCGTGGAAACCATCACAGACCTGTTCATTTTAAAGAATTGAGAAGACAATTACTCAACATAATGAAGGAAGCCGTGGATCACTCGAGGCCGGTGAGTGGTAACTATTCTTCCTGTAGAGACTAGCTGATATTCCTCCGTTTTATATGGAAGTTCATGAACGGATGCTTTGTGCTACGATAGCGGCTCAATACGGTATTATAAAGTCTTCCTACAACGGTCACTTTATGCGTCCGTCCCCCATAATCTGCCAGTTTAGCGTGGTGTTTCGATGCGTCTGTTACGTCGCCCTATATTACAGCGACTGCTAGTCACTGTCATACATGATCCACATTCCGAGTGAAGGTGTATTATGTCGCTTTTGTCATGTCGTGATTAATGTTTGCGAAACAACGCCGACTATGAACCGTCTTTGCTTTGTCTGCTGATGGGGGCTCTGTGGTCGGAGTAGAAAAACCCTCTCAATCGTCGGCGATCCAATATGAAGCAGTGAGAACTGCGTTACGTGCTGGTTGCATTACGAATCAGCAGCCCGTTAAACTGCAAGGTGCTATTGTGGTGGATTATCAAGCGGGAGGTGAGAGTATTCCAACACTTGGCGGAATACCTCAACGCGGGGGAGGTCCGTCCAAAAGCCCACAGCGAGCAGATCGGGGACAACGTGGGCGACCGGATGAGTCATCGCTCGACTGGATCGGACCAACGGGCGAGGCATGGCAGGCAAAATAAGATGGACGACCTGATCGGGGGCGCGGTTATTCCAACACTCAAAGGAATATCTCGACACGGCCGCGGAATACGGTCAAAGCCCACAGTGGATAGATTGCGGACAACACGAGCGACCGGACGAGCTATCGCTCAACAAGATCGGACGAGGAGTGGCAGGCGGAAAACCCCCGGTAGAAGGCGCCGATCACACACGTAAACCGGGCAGAAGTGCACACGACGTGTGAGCGGAAACCGGGGCGTGTTGTGGACTGGAATGCTGACTCATAAACGCGAGCGCGTGCGTAGCATGGTAACTATCGTGTTGGACAATAAAGATTGTGCTTTATTGGACGCCTTCTCGCTACCCTAATAGCGCCCGAACACGAAAGTTGAAGGCCTATACTCAAAGAAAAGCAGACGGTATTATTTTGATGTTCCCGGAAACTTATCATGATGAATATCGGGCCGATTGTAAATAAGCAAAACTCAGATGCTGACCACAACTGCTAGCGCACAAGAAGTTAATGGTCACTAGATTTCAGGTGTTTCAGAATTTCGAACGGTTCCCAGTCCAAGATTCACTCATGTACACCTGACTGGATATATTTATAGTCGTGTTTGTGACTGTCAGAATTAAATGTCCACCTCGAAGTGAAGGTCGGTGAATTCCCTCTTGAAATGTGGAGTGTTAAGTTTTTGGTGAGTGATGGCTGCCTTTCAACGTGTTTTCGAAAGGCTAATATCCGCTCATTTGTCTCGCCGGCGAAAGCGCACGTGTCGATGGTCTTCGCGAAGGATTGGCTAGTTTGTCTACATCCTAATGGCGGGGAATTCCAATTACGACTTTTCAGTATTCACTGAAACTGACTGATCTATTTGCACGCTTCTAGCTCAGTGCCACTTACTGAAGGGGAGAAATATCAAAGAGGAAGTCTTTACACGGACGAATTTCTATTCTGCTAGCATGCAATCCATTCATATGTTGCTACAGGAAGGAGGATTATTTTGCTTGTGTGCTTTTGTCTGTGTCGCGTTCAGTCGTCCGCATCGGGTGGCAGAAGTAGGTCAGCGATGGAGAGTAGGAAGTAGGTATTTTATAATCAGTGCCAAGGGAGTTCCGGTGTTCAATCTTCTTTATGGAAGGACACATGTTATTGATAAATGGATTGAGAATAACACAACGTTATGAGCAAGTTGTAATACTCTACGTTTCAACCACCTCGGGTGGCCTTCCTCAGGAGTGTTGTACAACACTTCTTAGGAAGGCTATCTTACAGCTGATTAATGAAGGACCTACATGGTTAGGCCATGTACCAAAAGGCCAACTAGTCGTCTGTCTCACACAACAGTCTTTGCCACTGCTATAATGGACTGCGTAGCTTGCGCTGTAGGTAGACAATGATCAGGTTTGGAGAAATAAGATCATTCACTAAGAGGTTCGGCTACTTTAGGTTAGGTTCGTTTCCTGGGCTGAGACCATCGTGACTCGTGTAGTATTTTGCTGAAGACTGGTTAAGATGGCTGCCTCAGTAGTGTGGATGTTACTATTTGTCCGAATTGTTCGTAAGCTTATTGTCGTTAATGGCGCAAGGCAGTGAAATCTGTAAGGTGCTTGTGTTGTTTATGGCACCTTACCTTCACTTTTTTGTCTAGAGTCTGCTGTTAGTGGTTATGTGACAGCTATGCATCGGTGCGAGCCACTGATGTGTTGTTCTCTTTGATGCTGATAGTTATTATCTTTGTGTTGGCTGGAGAATTGGTCGTGTTAGACAGTGTGCACATGTAAGCGGAACTTTATTAGAGGTATGTACAGGGGAACTTCGGTAAAGCTACTGGTTTGCAATCGTCATCAACAAACAATGTAGTGAGTGAGAGATTGACGTTTTTTTAATGGGATAAAGCAAGCAGGCGACGCTTTTTGCATCACACGAGGTGAGTCCTGTGGCATAGTTAACAACGAAGATCATCATATGTCTGAAGATGTGTCATAACAAGCTGTCAGTTGTCGATAGAAGGATACTGTGTAACTTTTGCTCAACTCCATCTGAGCCGTAGGACGTTTGTCTGTTTGCTACCAATTGCTCATTCTTCAGGGACTAGCAGGAATAATAAATGTCTGCACTGTAATCACTAATATCACAAGGAAGATGTGCCCACTGTAAATATGTGATAAAATGCAAAACAAAGTTGAATGATGCAACAGCTGATAATAAATCACAGGGACTAAGTGACATCTAGTAGCTAGACCAGGTGTGATCAATGTTAAGTTGATACGAGAAAACCTGATAAATCTAGGAGGTGTAGAAGTGGGAGGAGTAGGGAAACCTCTGTGAGCTGGACCGTGTAAGAAAAGTGGTCTTTCATGTGTTCCATGTTTTCGCCGTTTGTGCGTGACAAGTCACGTGCCCGTAGACACTGTTTAAAGAATGAAAAACGCGGGTGAATGGGCATGACCTTGGTTTCCAATCGAACAACGGTGGGGCGTGGTCTGTTGCATATGCCCTTGGCGAAGGATAACTATGATAGTGATTATGTTCGATTATTCTGGCCTTTGTCCGGTTTCGGCTGTGCCAGCTGAGATACCACAATTCTCTCGATTCAGGAGTGTTCAATCTGTTAGGCCGATATGGACAATATCTGCTTCAATACGTTGATGGTCTCGACAACATCAGCCAGTGAGGTAAGTATGCGATTGAACACATTAACCCACGTAATAACTGAATGTTCATTTGTGCGTTGTACTCTGGGGCTGGTGTGATTTGGATCAGTCTCAACTTCTACCGTTATGTACTATTTTATTCTCATTGGGTTCTCATGAAATTAGTATAAAACCATCCAAATAAATCCCAGCAGTATTTCAAATATTCCGGGTAAGAACTTCGTCGTGTTGTTTACGTTTTCAGGCCGGAGGCTACTTGAGCATGCAAATTCCGATAATTTTGCATTCTTCCTTCTTTATGCCCACGCACCTCAAACCAGGTGGAATGTAGTTGTGTCACAGGAGGAAAAAATGTAGATGTTTATGTCAGAGAATCTGCAGAAATAGCTGACCTGTTTATATCAGGTATCTTGAGGAATAAACTGGTGACCGGCTTTCGGCATTGCCTACAAGAGAGTTTACGCGAATAGCAAAGATATGTGATTGTTGAAAGTGCAATCTGCATATTGCAACCAAGCGGATGTTGCTTTTATTTTTTAGAGGTATTGTTCGTGGATAGGTTCTAGTTGTTGGTGGCACTTCCTTACAACGACCGCCTCCCACCAGAGGCTGTCTTCCCAGGTTCCGGAGGTATCGCCATACTAATCAATTAGATAATGGTCAGGCCAAGCAATATATGAAACTGTGCCCCTTCGTTTGTGGTGTCAAATTTTCGCGCAGTGTATACTAGCTTTCACAGTAGACCAACCCTTGGTTTCAGCAACCTTTAAGAAACCATATTGGTTTCGTGTTTTTGTGCTTATAACTATCCCGCCCACTTATTCACATATTTTACTATCTATGAAAATTGGCTATGAAACCGGCTTCCTGAAGTGTTGGCTTGTCCGGTCAGCAGTTTTGAATTTCTTCAATTTGGTAATGGGACCACTCCAAAAGTCACTCAGATGAAAACTCATAAGCATTAGGACAATACTCGTTGACTTTCTCACCAGGATTAAACGGATACTTCATAGATAGTAAAATGTGTGAAGAAGTGGGTGTGATGGGAACCAGCCTTCTTTCATACTCAGGAAAAAATAATCCGGACAGCCGATTTTTCTGATTGGTTGATGTGTAAATCCGTTGCCAAATTAATTAATACTAGAATATACATACGTATCAACGGCACGTAATTAAAGCTGTGTCGATATAGAAGTGCATGTATTTACATAGAAAGATAACAAGTATAGATGCGTCAGTTTGTATTATGATAGTTGTGTACGTCTATGCATCCATACGCACATCTTTATATGTAGACATAACTTCGTATATATATATATATATATATATATATATATATATATATATATAGTCTGACCATATGTAACCCCATTCATAAGTGTTTATGTATGTTATACATCTACAGACGTCTTCCTATATTTTGTTACGTATCTGTCTCTATATATATGGGGTGCCAAGCGCGCAAACATCTGCGCATTTGTACTATTTTACCCAAACTTGGTATAACTTTAGTTTCATGGAATTTTCATAAATCTATATATGTAGGAAAACCGACTCTCAGTATTTTACTAACCGGTCTTCTTGTCAATATGATGTGTGGATTGATACGGCTCTTTAAATTGGCGGGTTTTTCTGTGTAACATCTTACAATAAACACTGACCAGCACTTTTAAAATCTACTTTTGATTATTGCATATGTTCCCAGTAGTTTCTGTACAGGTACTTATTTGTTGCCGCAGACGATTCCCGTGATAGTGATTGATGTAACATGTTAACTCCTTTGGTGGTAACAGGCTATACGATAGGTAAATGTTAACCGGTCTAAAAAATTACTATTTTCATAGTTTTACTGAGAGAATAAAGTGACAAACATATTTTGAGATCTCACTATCGGGTCAACACCTATCTAATGGTTCAATAATACATGCAGGTTCTCTGCACAGTCTGGTATTGTGGGATCTATTTTTCGATTGGCCAACAAATAACTGTGTAATTTGTGATTGGTGAATAGGAGGCCAAGATAAGTTGTTCACATACCATAAGAAGCCATGGGTTCGAACGAACTTCTTTTGTGCGCATAGCTCTGGATTTCGTAGTTAAATCGCAGTCGCTTCGGGAGTTATCATACAGCGTTGTTAGATTGGCATCGTTTGGTTGTACGTAACTTCGTAGACCACCTTGAACAACTCGTTCGGGTTAACCATATGGTTCGTGTTTGCCAGGTGGGTGACAGTCGCCCTTATTATCGAATGTCTTACGGAGCTTGTATACGACTCTCAGACAAAGAAGAATATCCGAACAAAATGTCCTAACTCTTGCTGGTAACACCAAATTCACTCATAAAAAGGATAACAAGAACTAGACAATTGTTCAAAGAATGAGACGGCATCATGCTGCCTGGTTGAGAGCGCTTATTCCACGCAGTATGTTCTTATGTACTCAAGGATGACGTTAATGGCACAAGCAGAAGTGTAAATTACAACAGCTTTTGATGCCTACCCTCAGACGGACACGCTAGGACCAGCTTTGTCTGTGTTTAGATTCAGCTGGTAGAGTTAGTTTGTATGAGGGATCGAATTGACTAACCTTCTGAGAATGAAACAACCTTCTGATTTGTCTTCTTTCTAGACTGTATGACGCGAATTCAAGCTTGCATAAACTTTCTCAGCTTCCTCTGATTCGTAAACTTCCTACAAGTGCATATCCTTGCCACTGCCGTGGACTAGAACTCCGGCCACGCTTTCATGAGGCAACCGTGTTTACCACTGCGCCATTGACCTCACATTAGGCACGACCGAATTATCATATGTGAACGCTCAACCACTTTCGCTTGTGAGTAATGATCAGGTTGCCCGATCGTCTCGAGAGGAGACACAGTTACTGTCCTGTTAACTCCAATCGATAACCCCGCGATTAGGACTTCCTAGACAGGTCGAAATCTCCGATCTCATTAAACCTGCTAGGCGATATTTTAGATTACTGATGAGTAGTCGGGGATTTGGTTAATTTCAAGTTGAACATCACCCACAATTGATCGCAGCTGTCGCATTCCCATAGACTTTCCAGTCGGCCCCTTTCGAAAAGAAGCACTAGACTCGAGTTTCGCTCTCATTAGAGCTCGTCAGTAGTGCATATCCTTGCCACTGCCGGGACTAGAACTCCGGCCACGCTTTCATGAGGCAACCGTGTTGACCACTGCGCCATTGACCTCACATTAGGCACCACCATATGTGAACGCTCGTTCACTTTCGCTTGTGAGTAATTATCAGGTTGAGCGTTCCCCTCGAGAGGACACACCGTTAACTCCAATCGATGACCCCTCGACTAGGACTTCTCTCCAAGTTGAAATCACAGAAATCATTAACTTGTTGAGCAGTATTTTGAACGTTACTGTTAAGTGGTTAGTGGTGCAGTGGTCAACACGGTTGCCTCATGAAAGCGTGGCCGGAGTTCTAGTCCCGGCAGTGGCAAGGATATGCACTACTGACGAGCTCTAATGAGAGCGAAACTCGAGTCTAGTGCTTCTTTTCGAAAGGGGCCGACTGGAAAGTCTATGGGAATGCGACAGCTGCGATCAATTGTGGGTGATGTTCAACTTGAAAACCAAAAATCCCGTAACACCCAGACATCGTGTACACTCGATAATAATGGCCGCGTTATACAGCATGGTATACACTCTTATGGAATTCTGCTTTTTCTATCCTGAACATCAGTGCAGTTCAAACAAGTATGTACACATCAGCTTCACGTATGTTGAAAAGTGACGCATGTTCTTCCGATTCGCTTACGAAATAAGTGTCCACGGATCTTTTCATTTCCGTGATGTTTCTGGTTCGCAGATTTAATACCAACACCTGTACCACCTCACAACCCATGCATGATATTTATTTGATACTCCTCACCTAACTGTCTGATAGCAAGCTTTGCATCTTTCCTCCTTAATCGTTACTTTTGTTTTAATAATTTAAAAACCAGAAGCAACTACTCGGAATTTTTCATTCATATGGATACTACAGGTCACATTGTATATAAAAATCTTGTTTGGTCTATGTATCATGATCACTAACATGCACAAATAAAAATGGTATCCTCATTCTTTTTTCACTTTTAGGGGTTACAACAGATAACTGGACGCAAGCAGCTGCAGAAACTTCAGATAGGGCTACATGAATCGCGAAACGAGACGTGCAAACATGCATCAATATGGTCAGCATTTGTTGTAGCATTCCTTCCAAGCATATTGCCATCAGTTACCGTCACCTGGAAATTTCGGCACACTTTGTTTGATTCGAATGACACCCTATCTCGCGTACTGATGGGGATGAGGATTAGTTTTTAAAGAATGTTATGTGAATATTTCATTTTTTTGCACTTCTATATGTATTTTACGAACTTAATTACCTTGTGAATGAAGTATGGGCACTTTCCTTTTACGTGCTCAAACGCGTTTGTTGGTCTACAGGCCAGACTGACTTTTGCTTGATACTTTTTGGAACATTATCTATCCGTTTAAATAGTACCCATGTTTGATTTCTTCTCGCCCTTGACCTCCGCCCGTTATCGAAACTTCTTTTGTTTCATATCAAACTGAACTACTTGTTGGTTGTATCCGGTAGCCTAATTCATTACATGCCTGTCATGAGTTTATTCATTTGTCACTGTATCTTGTTAACTATCGATTGCCATTTGTTTGCGTCTAAACATTCGTCTGAACCAGTGGAGATTTCAAAATGGTGTTCGGCGCACTCGAACTTATGACGTACGCTGCGCATTCGATTTCGAGTTCTTCATTTCGTCACTTCATCTTATCGCTCGCACACTTGTACATCCATTCCGTGTTTCTTAACTATACTGTCATCTCGATCTGCTAGACCCTACACAGGTACATCTATGCTCTTCCTGTCTCAAATATCAGTTTAACGATGTACTCAACAGGTCCGTCAATTTGAACCGGAATCAACATATGGAAGTAACTTCCCTTCAGTCATTCTCTAGCCTCATGATCGCGCGATTTAGACAGAATTTGCGCTTCGCGAGAAATATCTCATAGCTGCGGTATTGAAAAAATTAGGATCAGTGAAATTTTACAAGTGAAATAGAGTTTGAAATGCTCATGTACAACCGGCTGTGTTGAATGATAAAAAAGAGTATACTTGAAGAAGTGCGAACAACACGGAAGTGAACAAGTGGAGTTACGTTTCAGAAATAATCAGTACCATGTAAGCATGGATAAAAGTTAGTCCAAGTCAATTACGGTTTAGAGAGGGAAGCATGAAACAGACGAACTCCAACAGATACTAATTTCCTGACACTGGTGCTAGAACTCACACTATTTCGGAGGTTTCCCGATGGCCGGGCTGGTTGGGATGTGCGCCTTTTTTTTTAAAAAAAATGTGGGCTTTGAATCTTATCTTAAAGCTATCTATTGATGGTACTGTCACGACATCAAAGATTGGACATACTCTAACAAGTAACGAATGTTGTTTGCATTGCAGGTAACTCTTTGGATGCTTCGGTTTTACGAGTAACTCTACAGCAATTTGTACTAAACATGAAAATGCATTTCAGATGATGTGATGGATGAGGTAACATTCTATATATGTTGCGTAGGGACTTGAGAGAGAAACTGAGCGAAATGGTGAGACACGGTTTGTTGCCGTACACATCCGTCAGATGAATGTCCTTAATATGAAGTGGCCAGCAAACAGGGATATGTAACTGTTAGCAGACGAATTCATCGGAACAAACTAATCAGGCTAGCGGTGACGGCTGACGAAATCACTCATCATAGTAACCCAATAAGGCCACCGGTGACGGCTGACGAAATCATCCATCAACAAAGCGTTGGCGTGCCGATCGAACCAACCAGGAGGAGGCGTGAAGGTGAGCGTGGGTGTTGCGCTGGCCCGATGGACCAATCAGAACGCAACGTCTATGGAATGGACCTTACTTGGCCACTTAATCGCGAAGTGGCCTAAACAAGCGAACAGGGGCTGAACGCGTAATTGGCCATATTTGGCAACTATTCCATGCTATATATTTACATGCATTTGATTCATTAGTCGAACTTGAAGTAGTCAATACAGCGTGTTTTTCGGCAGTCGTGTTCTTCCTGAGTCCGCGCAAGTAGACTGGGTGAAACCGCATAGCAGCAATCCGGGATAGCATCCAAGTCGTAAAAGAACAATTGGCAGACAAAGGGCGCGTTATAACAGTAATCAATGCAATGACCAACGATCGTGTGATCTCTGAGGATCCCCGCCGCAACCGTGTTTTCTCGTTTGTCCTGCACGCGTGCTTCCTTGTATGCCTGCTATATGAGGCCTGTTACGAACCCAGTGCCATTTCCCTCGGTCGTGGAACCAATTGCACGTAGCCAACGTTTACCCCTCGCCGTAACGATCAATCTATCATTCAAAAGAATCTATTGCTTGAAGGAAAGACGTTCTAACTTGTTCGTGAACGAGGTTCGAATGCACTTATCCACCACACTAGCGAGGTGAACATCTACAGAAGGCACTTAATCAAAGGTCGAAAACAACTGAGTTGACGTCCCCATGATTAGACTAACTTCCTTCGTTGTAAGTGTGTATCTTGAAGATACGGTTCCCTTTAAGACACATTTCTGGGTCTTCCTCCCGGGCTGGTGTGCAGGGAATTACCCGTGTACTGCGTTATATATAGGAGAATGAATTGGAGTTTCGGTGCGTTGTGGCCATGCAGTTCAACCTGTGAAGTCATCTCGGGACCTCCAATTTCAATAATTCTACCCACTATCTGAAACATGTTCGAGTCATGAGTGTATAGCATTCCTGAAAAACTTACTGACCGTGGAAGTTTGAGAACAAATAATCAGAGCAACAATGAGCTGGAAACTGAACACTGAGGTATACTGCCGGAAGCATTACGCTCGTCAAAGATTGCGTCGCTAACATTTGTGTTGAAATATCAGATTTCCTGGTAAGGTGTGAGCCATTGAAGCGAAGTACACATTTTCTAGACGTTTCTGTGACGCGTTTGGGTTAACGGGAGTAAATAATATATTCTGTCTTGTTGAATGTGGGAATGACATAAGGTACTTATATCATTTCAATGATGGTGGGCTTCATTTGTATTCTCCACCTCCTCATCATTATAGATAATAATACATCAGTGGATTCCACCGATGCTTAACTGTCACACAGCCATGAAGTAAAAAGCCAAGCCTCGCACAAGAAGAGAGGAAAACAAGGGATCCAGCTACTTAAAGTGTCCACGCCTATATTCAGTACAAATGTGTTTACACCTTGAAAACAAGACCGAGTTATTAGTGAAAGTAAGGCGCCATTAGTAAAACAACCTCTATGGCTTTCACTGCCCCGCATCATTAGAGTGCACTCACTTCGCGAACAACGACAACATTCACGCCACTGAGCTCGATTAGCCGCCATCTCACCTAACGTCTCAAGCCACCGACTCTGTGAGTCGCGAGGGCCCCAGCCCGGGAGACGAACCCGATCTACAGTGGCCAACCCCTTCGTGAACGATTTCATTTCTCTACGTCTGTCCACCTCGCACCTTACCCCAGTCGGTTGCAGCAACGGAAAAGTGTGTTGGGTATCACAGAAGACTAGCTGGTTTCCTTAAAACGGCCTAACTATCTAAATCCGTGCAAATGTAAAGACTGAAAAAAGAACTCGTTTGACAATCACTACCAAACACCCGCTTCCTAACCTCTTCGTTGCTTACTCGCTGGTGCCACCCGATACGAGCGATCGAACGCAGACATCGGTGGTCAAATACCTGAAGACGGTTCACGTCCTCTACCCTGAGTGGCCATGTTTCGCAGTCATAATGTAATACAGTTTCCACAGCCACCGTATATACGCGACCCTTAAGCCGCGGATAAATGCCCCTCTGACTCCGGAGATGCTGTTGATAGACAAATACCTCCGTAACCTTAAAGATGCGCGCTTATGTTCTATTTTCTACACTTCCGACTTCGCGGATACTGTTCTGCAAGTACAAGAACCGGTCAGACAATCCACCGTATCGTCTATGACAGAATTAAACAACGGTCAAAGTGGACAGTCTTGACGTAGGCCGCTCTTGTTGTTAAAACTGTCGGACAGTTCATCGTATAACCCTAATCCTGAGCTGGAAGTATGGAAGTAAAGTGCCATGGGTATGTTCACATACTCGGTCGATACAACTCTACGTTCGAGTGATTCTAAAAGTGTAGATCGATTCACTAAATCGAAGGCGACTTTTTACTCGAGAAATACGAGCCATGACTCAAGTAGATATGTACGATGGAATAATCACTCTGTTTCCATGGACAGGTTAATCCTAACAAAGACTTCGCAAGACAAATACGAGTTACAGTGACGGTAAATTCTACATCCGCAACCTTCTTCCAAATGCCACGGGAGGTTAGCAGAGTCGCGATGCACAAATGTCCTACGTGAAGGCTATGCTCCATCTTGATAGTACGTTCGAGGTCATCCAATATAATTTCAATCTAGAGGAGATCCAACTATGAAAAATCTGGACTTCGGCTAAATTCAAAACAGCGACAGAAGCAACATGCCTAGACGCGGCTGGCAGAGCATCTGCCGTGTTTGGGCATGTTGTTTCTGTCGCTGGTTCGAATCCAGCCGAAGTCCAGATTTTTCGCAATTGGGTCTCTTCTAAATTATCAAATCTGCCAAACTACTTATCAGTAAAACTGTCGATTGTTTTGGAGATCAACGACACTTCACATCCACTTTTTGGGAGGCGTGACTAAACTGTTTCCTTGTTTTCGTTAGACGGCCAGCTGACAGAGAGTAAATGAAAAGTATCGTTAGTAGTTTTGCTAATTTCAAAGCACAACTTTCCAAGACGGTATAGGTGTCGAGTCTGGACTAGGTGATTTTTGAGTCAGTAGGCCCCACAATTTCATTACAACGTTTGGCACTGATATTCGCAGTTATGTAGTCAGGTTGCCGCGCTAGTCTGCAAAGTCGCTCACGAAGGGAAGTTAGGTGCACAGACGTATTGCTTAGCCGCAGCATTAGTCACTTCTACATATATGATAGTTTTTGTGAGTGCTACATAGGACGCCGCTCCAGAATTTGGCGAGAAGTAAACACTCGATCAGTGCATTCCACCCAGGACGAAGCACTGCCTGTTCTTCTCTTATGTTTGCCTTCCGAACTTCATTGAACGCGACTTATTATCGAACGGCATCAGTACAGGTGAATGGTTTCCATGGTTTACACACGTTGAGCCAAGTGAGCCAAGGCTCCGCATCTTCTTTATAAAGTGCCCCTATAAGAGCACTCGGACCAGCAGTCTTATTACGTTTGAGAGCTGAAGTGTAATTGCGGACATCAGTTTTAGTGGATGGTGTCAAACCTACCGCCGATGGCGCTAGACTACACGTCTGTAAGAGTAACACAATGGAAACAGGGGCATATCAAATTGCCATCAGTGCTCTAACCTTTTAGACCTATTATGAATGAGCGTGCCATCTGCCTAACTGATAGCTTCACTGATAGACGGTGGATTTTGGCCAGTGACATACGTAAGCTTGAAGAGTCCGCTGGTGTTCCGTGAAGCGAAACTGGTGTCCATTCCTTTAAATTTTTCCATTATCCATGTCTCGCGATCGGCGATCAGGTTGCGGTTAACCTCCCTACGGATCTCTTCTAGACTTGTTATGTGAACTACCAGGAGGAATGTTCCGTCTGGCTTCTAACAACTCCAGGGATTTCTCTGAAATCCAATGTTTGTTCACCCATGTACCCCTTTACCGCATGCTACAGTACATGCTTTCTGCAACACCTGAGTCACGCAGTTACTAGAATCTTTGGAGTGAGAACTGTTAAGGCTGATTTCTAGGCTGGTTTGGTAATTATGCTTTACCGATGGTAAAGCCAGTTTCTCAACAGCTAACCGTTGCTGTCGGTGGGGTCGTTGCCCAGCAAAAGTAAGAACAAAACGACAACGTACCAACGCATGATCTGAATCCAAATATGTGCTCCAATAAGAACGACAGTCCTTGAATCGAACCACGCCACCAATAACTAACGGCCTGATTCGGAGAAGGCGGGCGCCAAGTATAGCATTGACGTGCACGATGCCTAAAACTAGTACTGGCTAAAAATAGTTTATGCTCAGCGCACAGCTGCAACAATCGCCCACCATTATCTGATCGATGTGATGCTATCCCAAACCTACCACCTAAACGAGATTCGGCTTCACCAAGGCGACCGACCTGGGCATTCATATCTCCGGCCAAAACGACTATATCAGAGCCACGTGTCGACCGAAGGAGAGTGGCCAGATCCGAGTAAAATGCGTCCTTGACGCCGATGTCACTACAGTCAGTAGGAGCATAAGCATGGCGGATGCATTC
>LOND01001162.1:6694-18307 GCA_014220965.1 Paragonimus kellicotti
TGTTGCGTGCGTGCCGGGTATGCTTAGTTTGGTGCTGGAATCGATTAGCAGACGGCGTCTGGTATTGACCAGCAGGTCGGAATGCCGAAGAAAATCGATACCGATTATGGCGAAGGATACCGCCGCGATCGTAAACATCCATCTGAATGTCCTCCGGAGGGAGCTAGATTAAGAGTTAAATAACGCTGCCCATATGTGGTTATAGGAGTTCCATTTGCAGCACGGAGCTGTGGGCTGCATGGATTCGGCACCTCGTCTTTTGTGGACGGAAACACGCTAACCTGCGCCCCGGTATCAACCAGGAACGTGTGTCCCGTTTCTACATCCTTCACGAAGATGAGGCGACAGGGAGAGTCAGCGCCGACGGCATTGTTTGCCGGTAAAGTTCGGCTGTTGAGTTTGCATCGCCTTTGTGACGCATAGGTGCAGGGTTTGGTGCATCGCTTGGCTCGGTTGCCAAAACGTTCGTGGTACCAACAGCAGTCAGTTTTTGACCGCGGTGTGTGTCGCCTGGGTGATAAGCCAGGTCGGCAACCTGAGGAACGGCTTGAAGAAATTTTGTTCAAATCATGTCGCAAAGCTGTGATTTCTGCTCTTAAGCCTCAATGTCTGTTGGACCACGTTTTGAGGTAACCACATTGTCGGAAACGCGCGTGCCTATTGTAGGACGTGGACTAGGGTGTGGTACACTCAAGCAACTCAGTAGCGGTTGAAAACGCTCCACTACTTGATCAGCGATTTTCGCTGTTTCGGCAAGAGTCTGTGAACGAGCAACGGAAACTATTGCTTGCGTTGCTTCTGGCAATTTGCAAGCCAGAGTTCCAAGAAGAGGGATTCGTCCATGTGCAAGTTGCCGATGAGTTATTGCATTTCTGCTAGCAGTTGCTAGTGGCCTCCCAAGGACACATTGAACACTCATGCTTGTTATTTATTCGACCACAAGATCACGACGTCATAACCAATATTGAGAAATGTACGTTTGGTTCTAATTCATTATATCTTCTGGGTCACACCATCGATAAACGCGGAGTTATACCAGCTGCAAACAAACTTGAATCCTTGGAAAGTCTTCCACTTTCAACCTCATTCCGACATCTAAACCGTTTCTTAGGAGTGATTAATTTTCATCGCCGTTTCATCCATAAAGCTGTATCATTATTACCGCCGCTGTTCAGACCTTCTAACGGGTTCTCCAAAAACGTATAGCATGCCAGATCAATCTGTCGCACCCAGTGAAGTAAGAGTGTATTCTGTATTGATTGAAGCACCTCACTGCTCTTTTCGACGTTTCGGAAGTAATTGTAACAAACAGCAGTTAGCGGTTTAGTAGCCACAACCTCAGACATTTTCTTCATCAGCATCGTACCAACATACTCGTAAGTTACTTCGCGATCCGGTGGGCATTGGGGTGGTTGAAATGTTAACTTGCTCTGCAAAAGTAATCATTTAACTAATCTGTTAGAAAGAAGAAAGTTAGAGGATGCTGTATCTGACATGCTCTTCATTTAAAAAGTCTTTCATAAACAAAATACAACCAAAAGTCCTAATGAGCTAACGTACAGAAGAACCTTTGTGTACGAATAAAGAGCACAGTCCACAATTTCTCAAACATTCCATCACGTGAAGAACTTAAAAAGCGGGATCATTGTCAAAATTCACGCATTAAACCAATGATCGTTTAATCAAATGATACATTAACCCGTTTGAAACTATTCGGTGTTCAGAAGTGTCAAAGGCTAGAAACTCAGAAAAATAAAACAACAAATGGACTGGAAGTATAACATCTAGAGAATGTAAAGTGTACCAATTCAAAGCACTTGTTCTGTAGTCACAGGGGCTTAAACGTCGTTACAGCGTCACCTAATTATGTGGACCGATAAGCACGGATTGTGCATATCACCGCTATCCATCGCGGTTGCATGGACCGGTAAATAGGTCTCTGTTTCTGATACATCTAGCCACGGGAGGGTGATGTGCTAGACGTTCAATCGGTTTCTCTTTCACCCACCCTCATGAACTGACTTTGTTTCTACAGCATACCCACTCGATGGCATGCGCTGTTTCGCCATGCCGCGTCTGACGCTCGATGTCTCAAGGTCATTGTCATCCCATTGGTTGTTAGTTCCGCGTCCATTCGGTCAGAATGTCACGCTAAGAGATTACCATTCGACGTTCTTTGTTCATACGGTAACAGCATTCAGTAGTTTTTAATTAGGTGCTTCTGTCTTACAGCGACCGCTTGGGGTGGATTCAAAGACCTGCCACCTAACGAGGAAGACAGATGTCATGAGTGGACAGCCAGTTTTACCAATAATCCAGCTTTCATATAGATTGAACATCACCCACAATTGATCGCAGCTGTCGCATTCCCATAGACTTTCCAGTCGGCCCCTTTCGAAAAGAAGCACATAGACTCGAGTTTCGCTCTCATTAGAGCTCGTCAGTAGTGCCGGGACTAGAACTCCGGCCACGCTTTCATGGGGCATCAGTTCTACCTCGGTATAGCATAAAAAAGACAACTATCACACTTTATTTCGTCATCACATATTCATCAAATATCTGTTCGTATCAGATGTTTTCGTTGAACGTTCGATGAAGCCACTCTAGAGATCGGTGACCTTTGGCATCGGGTCCGTATTTATTTCCACTATAAATTCTCTCAGATTGTCCGCTAACTGAGGCGCAGTAGCAAACGAAATGACTTCATTTGTTGAACCTTGTTTTAATCCTTGTTAGTCCCATTTCCTAGATCTTCTCTGACTTTTTCAAGTGACGAGAAACAAACATATCTGCAAAATATGACATACTCACGTAATGTGTACCCATTTGACAGCAGCGGCGGGAGCAGCAGCAGCTGCGAGACCTCATCAGAATATTCTAGATCAGTGGTTATGCCCTGTTACCATCTTGGTGAGACAAGTGAACTAAAACTCACGATGTGTGACAGAGTAGTTGAGGTATGCACAATATCCCAAGCCGGACTTAACCAACAGAATATATCAAATGAGTGAACTTAGAATTTTCAGCTCAGATTCTTGGGATAACCGGTTATAGATGTCGCTGTCTTCCCGTTTCTACCTAAGCGAACAACTTCGGTGTTCTTTTTTAATTTTCAGGTAGTTTGGTCAGATGAAACGAAAACGTTGTTGGAGTGTTATGGTTTTAGTAGAGGATTAGTAAGACAAATAGCAAGTACATACCATCATAAAGAACAAAATCACGTTATGGACACACAATAAACCACAGTATACCGTTCGGCTAAAAAAACCGTTTAATAATAATCTGTAAGAAGGTACTGAGAACAAGAGGTTTGATCAACTGTGTTCAGCGTTTCGTTCAACAGGAGGAAAATGACACACCCGTGTGATACTAAAGGGAAGAGAATATGGATAATCCAGCGAGCAGGAGCGTTCGCGGATGGCTGGCTAATGTGTGTTCCGCATTATCGCCATATCTGAACTACCAGCATTGTGTTGCCTCACCTGCACGTGCGACAGTCACATGCTAATGGATGTGTGTACACAACCGTGGGTGAACCCGCTAGGGAGGCTTAGTGTGTGTGCTTGATCACGTGATCGTACGATAGTGTGACATTCGCGAAGTACGCACCACGATGTTGATGTTCGGGTTTGAATATGGCACGGATGATGGGCTGGTCAGGATCAAGTGATTTGGTCATGTTTGCAAGCCCGTTAACCGTAGGGAAACGGGCCAGATCCTGGGCTGTTGGATAACTCAAAGACGCGGACGGCTTATTAAAGTGTGGCCGCCGTACGCCCCTAAATCCGCAACCTTGATTGTGTGTGGCATCGTCTCAGGATGCAAATCACAACGACAATCATGGAAACGCCCGGTTTCCGGTATCAACAACGCCCAGATTGGTTTGGTGACATCGATGCAGTCATCTCAAGCCTTACTAGAAAGAAGAATGAAACGCTCACTATTTCCATTGTAGGACAGGAGGAGAAAATCCCATGGCGTCCGCTTCTTCAGTTGCATCGAGGAATCAAGAGAAAATAGTACAAAAACCGAGGTGAACTGATGCAGGGCTATACTGAACGTTGCCAACACAAAAAATTTCGCGATCCGTTCAGGCCTATTTTTGGCTCGTCCGTCCGGCATACTAAGATACTAGTGAACGGGCACTGTGAAGTTTCGTACACGCAACCAGAGGAGATCATGAAAATCTGGAGCAGACATCTTGGTAGCCTGCTGAATCGATTTGCTACCATTGATTGGATGACAGTGAATGGCCCGTCACAGCAAGCCAACAAAGAAAGATTCGCCTTCGTCCCGGACCTAGCAAAGATTCAAACAGCCATTGGACAATTACGAAACGGGGAAGCTGCGAGGGAAGATAGGCCAACACAGAAACTTCTGAAGCCATGGCGACCAGGCTTTGGAACATACCCTACTCCCGTTGGTTCGCACCGTCTGGGAACAGAAGACAGTCCCGCAGGAGTTCAAAGGTGTATTCATTGCATCTTTATTCAAAAGGCATGGGAACAAGCCAAGCACGGACTATTACCACGAGATTAGTCCGCCATGCTACGTTTGAAAGTTGTTAATGGGGGCGCTCCTCACTCAGTCTAATGCGGAAATCTTGGAGACGAATGTTTCTGAGGTACAGTATGGATTCCGTACCAGTCGCAATACTACTTGACAGTGTGTTCACCGCTCGCCAACTTGCTGAAGCGCCGTGAGCGGAAAAAACCGCTTTATGCTCCCGTTCTGGGTTTCACTATGTCATTTGATTCCGAAAACCATGAAGTCATGAGCGGTACTTGGTAACTTTGGATGTCCAGATAACTTCGTCAGCTTGACTGAAATGTTACATGCCTGTATGAGGACAAAAATGCAGTTGTTCAGATAGACTTCCGATGATTTTGGCATTGTCACTGGTATGAATCAGGAGTGTGTCTTAACTCCGGGTCAATTTGACTGTAATGATCAAAGTCACACCTCAGAACTCGCATAATAGTGTTCAATCTGAAAACCGCATCGATGGTCGTCTGTTGAATATTCGTCGTTTCTGCGCTCCAATTCATCTACGTAACTCAACCGCTTGGATGCTGTTGTTCGCAGATTACTGCTCTATTTGTGCACAGTGAAAAAGAACCATTGGGACTGGCGACGGTTTTTGCAACTACGGCACCCAGGTCTCCCTATATGTCAACACAGATCAAACGTTCTCTTTCTTTCAGACTTCTTTGGGCGAATATATAATACCCACACCTGAAGTCGGTATCCCTGAAGGCACTGTGAATAGCTGCACAAAATTCAACGATTTAGGTAACAATCTGATTAAATCGCGCGAAAATTCCCAGTGTAGTCATGAAAAATACTGTATAGCGAACAAGCTCGTTTTCAGTTATTCATCATCAGGCTAAATACATCACATTTATATCACAAATTTTACAGGGGAATCATTAAAGGGGTAAACGGGGAAATGAGGTCAGTCAGTTCAATGTCACGCTGCAATCAAGTACCCACTTGAATCCGTGGGTCTTGACAGGCTAACAGGGTGTGGGGTTGGCCATGGCAGATCCAAAGCCTGAACAAAACGTTTCTGGGCGCACAGGGGTGGGTTGTACAGGCGAATTCCAATAGCTTCAGCTGTGGACAGAATCCTACGCCTCACTGCCCTCGACTGGGTGGCTTTAACTCGGTAGATTGGACGAAATGCATCCGTCACATTGACAGAGTGATTTGAATCCACCAGGTGCGATAGTATGGCACTGTTGACAGATTTCGTTATTCCACTGTTGAGCCAAGCTGGGTAGTGTTCCCGGACCCGTTCAGATAAGCGTCTGGTCGTGCGGCCAACATAACTGGTTCCACAGGAACAAGTGAATGAGTATACACAAAACAATGTGATTATTGATCTGCCCGTGGGCCACGAGTTGCGAGCTCACGCAACCAACCTTAGCGCTGACTCCGGACGTGTTGAAATACGTGTCCAGGAGAACCGCAGTCGACCATACATACTGAACTGTTGTAAGGTAAGGCGGACAGTGTAACCTGCACTATATATCAACAGAATATCACCGACAATGACGAAGACATCCTGTGTATTCAATAGTCGAACGTGGTTCCGAACACTGAATTAATTAGTAGAGCAGACATATACTGGATTGATGCCATTTCGACGTTTAGTCAGGTTCGATAGTTGGAGCAGACTAGTCCGGAAACGGATGTCGCCAACCGTTTACCTATGACCTTGGTGTCTGGAGGAACGACAAGTAAACGAGGTCTGGACGCGTGACCCTGACCAATTGTAGCGTGAGTTGCGTTTGATTGGTTATGCGGTTGATCGACTTCAGCCAATCCCAACCACAACGCTGAAGATTCAGTGGAAGTCAACTTCGCCATGAGTTGGAAAATCAGTGACGCATATTTATGCGCCATTAGGGCAACCACAGACCTGTGCGACCAGTATACGGGTTCGTAGTCACTGTTGTGTACAACTGGTTCACCGAACTTTTATTGGAAATTCATGATGTATAGTTCAGTGTGGCCGTAAGTGCTCTGACCTTAATGGTATTTGTGTAGCGTGTACCTGTTAGTTTGTTAGTATAAGTTATGGTTCTTCAAGGTCATTCAGTCCTTAGAGGCTTCTCCTCCGGACGTTGTAGCCAATAAACGTAATTCGCCATTTTTATGATTTACTTATCTACGTACGCACTGTGCTTTCCGGTTCACGGTACAACGGTCTCGTTTAATCCACGCGCTGTCTTGGTCAAGTGAGTTCAATATGATGTTAATAGGTAATTTTCGCCAAGTTATATATTGAGACTTCTCCAAAAGCTGACAGTATATACATTGTGACAAGTACCTGGTTGAAGTTCGGGCCTGGCTAAGCATGAAATGCGAGTAGGCTTTTTGAAGTGTGCAGAGCTTGTTAGTAGGTGGCACCACACCCATCCTCTTTCGATCTTTTTGTTCACACACAGTTCCAGATGACACAAATTGACATTGTGGTTCTCAAACTTCGCGAACTGACAGTTGAGTGAACAACCTTGAAATACAGTAGCGAACTTAGGAAAAACGGCTAGCAAGGGGGCCGCTGTAGGAATTTAAAAAGTTTCTTTTCTTCACATCCATCACGTTCTATCAATTTGCGCTTTTCTTTGGGAGTATTTGCTATGGTAGTGATTCTTATAAAGGTGACCAACATATTGTACTGTACATTTGAGTTACATCGGAAGAGAGATGTGGCTGTTTTTTCACAATCCTGCGAAAACTGCATTCCTGCAGCAGAATATGAGTATGCTTATTTCAAAAAGTGTTTGTATGCTTGTTGTGAAAGTAAAATAGAGTAGATGGAGTTTTTGTTATTGAAGTGAACGATACAGTAAATTATATAGCGAACCCGTTCTATACTTGGATTGCGTATGACTTCGGTGCAGTCATATGCGATCTATTGTTAACCGCCTATTGTCAGCTGGGAGGCGCGGTTCATCTCACGGTCTCTGTTTTTACGAAAAGTCAATCTGAGTCGGCTGTTGTCTACTTCACTATCATACAGGCAAATCCATCCATGCTTCACTTCAGTAATGCTAGGAGCATACTGCTCATCGGCATTACTATGTCTGTACAGTACCTAATTAACGAACAACTGAAATGCTGGCAAGGAAATATGTCCCGTTTCTGTATGTACTTTGATGACGTGAGGTGGACAAGTCATCTGGCTGGCCAAACTAAATAGTCTGGACTCCATTTCACTAGAACTGCAGTTCAAGTACCCTTCAAGACTGGTGAGTTTAATGCAACCTGAGATAACTGAGTCGGAGCAACTTAACATCTTCAGAACTTCCATTGTTCTAGCAAGTTAGCTGAGGAAATGAAATTCAAATATTCGAGAGTAGTTCACTAAATGACAAAGTTTCAACAACCAAGAAATTCTGCATAGAATAAGGCATGTACGTATGAATGGAGTAGTCTAAAGCATCAAATCAAGAAATCAATCTATTTGAGGCCGTTGGCATTCAAATCTTAGTCGTTACGTCGCGCCGAAATAGGGATGTCTGTGGAAATAATCTGCGCGTGATGATGTGCTGTCTAACTAATCTCACGACTTACAGTTAGACACAAACCACTGACAAAATGCCCCCCTGCTTACCATACTGATACGTGCGGTGTTAAAGATTGTTCACGTTTTACATGGCACGTGACTCGATTAAACAAAATGGACGTACCAAGTAGGATACACAGGCACTACACTCTCATGACAATCTACTTTAATTCACCTGTTCGTACCACGGGGCCACTAATATACTGACCGATCTCTGGTGATCGTTGCATTTCATACTCTCAGATTCAGACACACTCATTGTAGGCTTGAACAGTGATGTGGACCTATCAACTTGGTGCTGTAATGATCCCAATGACGTTGGCTGAAGTCTGTGGATCAACTGGCCATTCAAACGCAAACCCGCACTGCAGTCATTTTAGTCAAGGCCACACGTACCGCCCATGCCTAACAGACTAGGTTCTAAGATCGCGCACGCCATCCACAGCATAATAACCTGTGTGAGTCTCATGCGGATTACCCGCGTTCATGGGGTTGCACACATATGTGGCACAACTTTGCACGCCCTTGGACTGACAGGAGTTGACAACATAGATAACGCGCGACATATTACAACATGCCAATCACTCTTTTTGTTCACACACAGTTCAGGTGTTCCCATCCCCGCCCCCTAACGTACGGCCTGGAACGATCGTTACCTCAAGCATCAACACGACGCCGATAATAGATGGTCTATCACCTGTTAGCCAGTGAGTCCCCTTACAAACAGAGTTTATTCCTTGCTATAACTGTACGCTGTTTATTATTATACGATCATAATCGGTGTTTATTTCTTCTGATATTAACGAATGAAACCCAAACTTTTTATGTTCGCATCGGTCATATCAATTCGGTAACGTGCCATTGCACGTAGAAAAATGGCCCGAGCTAGGCCCACACTACCATAGCTAGGGCAATGAAACCAGCATTGGATAGATTTGAAAAGGGTGCAAATGGGTGAACGCATGTAGATCAATTGACAAACTTTACCAACCTGACTCAGCCAGCTGCATTTCAGGATGATCCGCGCGTACGTGTTGGCGGTCATACGGTTGGCTCATCTTCCTCGTTTCAGTGTGTACGTGATGTTTTCTGCTGCGCTGAATCGGTCATGTCTACAAAACAGATAGGTTAATTAGGTGATAGGAACCAGTGCTATGAGTGGTTACAATGTAATTCTTGGACGTCTTCACTTTAAAACAGAAATGCATTGACGACAACACATACCGTCTACGGTGGGCTCGTGTCTATTAATCAAAGTGGTCTTTCCAATGGTTCTCTTCTGTTCACCGACCGCTGATTGAATGTTGCCTCCGGAAAACCTCGGGCATAGTGGACTGCTGATAGGTAGTCCAGAGACTCTGGCCCACAGTAGTGGCTTCCGGTTGAACCGTATTTTAATGGAGACAATAGCACCGGAGTTTGCAAACAACCTGGAAATGTGCTACTGAAGCACATGACCGTCCCTGATGCACTGCAATGGAATTTCGCGTACAAGCAAGCCAATTGACTCAACTGTACTATTGCCAAAGGAAACGCGTTGAGGCTTATTATCCCAGTAAGCTCGGTGCGTGGGCTTTCAAGCCGGTGCTGCGTCGGAAGCAGTGCCAACAGCCGTTGGCCAACGGATCGATCAGCTATCGTATTGGCCAAAGGATCACTTTAGTATGTCCAAAATCGAGAGCATTATGTGACACACGTGTATGAGCATACAGCTCTACTGCGTCCCTTAACGCAACTCGCGGTAACTCGAGATTAAGATGTCCTAGACAGCGGCCGACTGGAAAGTCCGTGGGAATGCGACAACTGCGATCAATTGTGGGTGATGTCCAATCTATATGAAAACAATCACTGTTGAACTAAAGCAAATTAAATCGCAACCAAAGGAATAGGTGAACTATGACGCCTGGTATCATCTCACACTGTCACGATTGTTGGACCTGTGCGTTTTTGATGCGAGCTCCCAATAGGCTCACAACACCCATTTGTACAAACCATGTTTAACTGAACGATCTTCACTTGTTTTGAAAAAGATGAACTGAAGTGTGAACACTATATTATCTTTCAGCGGTTAGATTTTGACACATATATGCGTGATATTTTCAATTGATTCCGTAAGAAATATGTAAAATGAATCAGATCAGATGGTTTTAGGTGCCACGGAACAGGTCCACATTTCCCAAATCACCTGTGCCGAGAGAGTGAGTCCAGTCAGGTCAGTACAGGATTTATCAAGCAGACAAGAAAGTCATCCTGTTAGAAGCTCACGTGATCAGGCTGCACGCGATTTAAGGTTTGTGAATACTGAATTGATGATCATGATAACACGTTCACATATTTTATGCCATTGAAGGTATCAGCAAAAAACATGCATTCAAATATATATATCGTGCACCTCGAACCCGTCAAAACTACAGTACGTATTTTCAGTATATTCTTAATGTCTATCTATTGGTGTAAACGTGAAGTACTGTCTCACTCGAAAATCTTATGTCCGTGGACAACATTAACTGACTGTCCAAATTTTATAAACCATATGCTGTACTGAAGTTCGACTGGATACGAACCGCTGCGGTTACTTGACAGTAGCAGTCTGGGAGGTCATATTGATAGTGATGGTAACATAGCTCTCCGACTCCCTCCTGATGGTAGGTTTATAATAGTAGGATCTAAATTTTCCGCAAATAACCTTTTAAAGAGCCGCTCGGGTGATATATGACAGTCTTTTCACAAAGTGTCATCCGTTAAGTTTCACAGACGATTCTCGCAATCCAAACCTAGGCGCATTCAATTTTATCAGAAGTTCATTTGCACTATTCGATAACCGAATTAAAAGTCGTCAAATAATAAAATCAATTTATACAATTCTCACAATAAAAATTAGATACAACAAATCTTGCTTCGTTGTCTGAATTGCTTGAACGCTACTCGAAGGTAAGGGTTTAATGCGTCTGGGTGTCTTGCCCCAACCTCAAATTTACTATTTCAGATTCGTTGATGAGCGTCGAATTCCCAAAACGTTTTGCTTTCTACTTCATGTTTTGTACATTGTTGTTCGTAGTCCATAGATTGCTTGTCACATTCCGCGCTTTTAATATTCCTGGTAGTTGCGGTTGCAATTTGGACGGGAGAAAATGATTTGACGATCATAGAATAAAAGACGCTTTCGCATTCATCCTTTCTGCGATAAGAATACCGTTGGCTAGGGCCACGCATTCGACATTTATCCATCACACACATCCTACGCAGCGAGTGAGTGACCCTTGAAGTCCACTCGGATGGCAGTGCGACGGTTTGGCGTAACGGACGAGCACGAAATAATCCGAAATGTAAACCATCATCTGACTGACCGAACTAGAAAGGTGTAGTGCCCCAGAAGCCCAGCCTCAGTCGTATTTGGACAATATGCGCATCGAGCGCAGGAGTAGCCACATCTGTGATAAGATCCGTGGACGCATCATCCAGACGTTTCAAGCGAAGAAAATGTTAGCACGACATCGACAATGAACTCGGTGAATATTCGAATGACTTACAGTTGACTG
>LOND01001162.1:24384-35461 GCA_014220965.1 Paragonimus kellicotti
AGGTAGTCCAGAGACTCTGGCTCCACAGTAGTGGCTTCCGGTTGAACCGTATTTTAATGGAGACAATAGCACCGGAGTTTGCAAACAACCTGGAAATGTGCTACTGAAGCACATGACCGTCCCTGATGCACTGCAATGGAATTTCGCGTACAAGCAAGCCAATTGACTCAACTGTACTATTGCCAAAGGAAACGCGTTGAGGCTTATTATCCCAGTAAGCTCGGTGCGTGGGCTTTCAAGCCGGTGCTGCGTCGGAAGCAGTGCCAACAGCCGTTGGCCAACGGATCGATCAGCTATCGTATTGGCCAAAGGATCACTTTAGTATGTCCAAAATCGAGAGCATTATGTGACACACGTGTATGATTGGGGTGTGCGAACGTGCGTCCATGTTATAGCCTGAGCTCACCTGGTTGTCACAAATCGGGAAGCGGCACAGAACCTGTCGTGTTCCCAGTGGATTAATCCAGCCGAATCGGCCAAACTAACAAATAGATTAGCACGGCACATCCCTTTGCTCCTTGTTTTTTAATTTGAACGAGGTCAACTTTTGGGCCTGGCTAATAAGATGTTTGAGTCGGTTAACCGCTACATTACCCGGTAGTACCTGTGCTGGACCTCATCAACGGAATCTGGAAAAGTCAAGACCAGTGTCGGCAACATCTCAAAGTTCTCTCGATAGAAAATTAAATCGGGAGTGCGCATCCACACCCAAAGACCGATCAGACTGAAGCTGCCATTGGCCTATTTTAAATTTAACAGCCCTTGGATATCGTCAGGAATTCTAACGTTTTTCGTTAATGACTGCAGAGAGTAAGCGAAGTGTTAAAATTTCGCGATGTCTTCTATCGTTATTGGTGAATTGGATCAAGGGAACTCAGTGTATTAAACAGCTTCGCATGTTGGTGCAATGGAACGCATTTAGCAGCTGACGGTTGTGGATGAGCCATCACTCAACGAAATCGGACCAACGGATGAAAAATGACAAGCAAAAATCTACAACAGAAGACGTCAGTCACACACCACACACACACACATAAACCATACAAAAGTGCACATAACGTGAGTGGAAACCGGCGTGTGTTGTGGACTGGAATTCCGCTTCATAAACGCGAGCGCGCGCGTGGCGTGGGAACGAGCGAGTTGGACAGTAAAGATTGTGCTTTATTGAACGGTTTTTTGTTACATTATGGCCGATTCGTTATGTCTGCGACCAACTGTTGCACAATTCCTTAACATGAAAAAGTCTGCTAAGATGGGCCCTAATGGACTTCCCATGGCTACTCTTCCATTTGACACCAAAGAACGTAACAGCTGAAAACGGAAGCTGACGCTTTCAGTGCAATAATAAAGTTTCCCTCAGACTATCACTAGACAGAGGCAAAGTAATGTGGCTCGTTTCAACGAGCTCACAAATATAATCAATTGTCTCATGTAACGGGACATTCGTGAACAGTGACTGAACGTCTATGGAACACATCAGTTCATTAGCAAGAGCAATGCTGTCTAGACCACTGATCAATTCAAAACAATCTCTAATAGTATATGTCTTAAACTTTTGTTTCAGTGAAATTACGATGGTGACTAACCAGCGTACCAATTTATGGGATGGAGAATTTGTCATCACCAGAATAGGCTTAAGTGGCATTTCAGACTTATGTCTTGGCGAGATTGTAGAGTTGAGGTGTCGACGACCCACACGGTTTAAGGGATTTGTACGTCATGTCATCGATCATGTGCAGTTGTAAGAGAAGTTGAAGATGCCGTCCTATGCGACCTTCTATTTCTGTGATATTGTCCACTGTGTCTATTTGTTGAAACTTCGTTCGGTCCTCTAATATTGACAGCATCTTCTGTACATACGCTTCTCGGTTTGAAATGACTGCCTCAGAACACCTATCCGGATTAAGGATTACCACATTTTTTACTTGAGTTCTCCTAGATTGCTTTGTGATAGCACATTAAAGTCACTGGCTGTACCAGTGAGTGGTTTTAAGCCAGGTTAGGTTTTCGGCAGTAGTTGGCGAAGACTTGATAACTGATCAATTAGGTTCTCAAACTGGGCTTCAGAATAGATACGATTAGGCCTGTGTGATGATACTTTATAATCCAGACCCAAAGCTTCTAATTGCAAAGATTTCAGTTGTGATTACTTCACTTACTCCAGCTGTACTTACTGGGATCCATTGGGATTGGCTGTTTGGCACACTTCTTACGTGACTTCTCCAAACGGCTAATATAAGTCCATTCAGAATCCTATCTAAGATTCTTGCAGTTTGTTGAGACGGTCGCAATCAGTCGACTGAAGCCGGTTTTGTGGGTTCAGAAACAACTGTTCCTGAACTTGACCATGCCTCGGACTTAGTGACCGTTTCTAACCCACCGATTGACTATCCGTTCCATCTCCGTAACTGTTCGATATAAAAAAAACGTTTCATGTTATTGTAAATTTGGTACTGATGAGTCAATACGAAATGCTTGCATCTACCAGTTTTCGTGTTCTAACTGTTTTTTCCCAAATATACAAACTGTCAAAACAATCACTGATGAATAGTAAGGAATTTCGGTTTTCATATAGATTGAACATCACCCACAATTGATCGCAGCTGTCGCATTCCCATAGACTTTCCAGTCGGCCCCTTTCGAAAAGAAGCACTAGACTCGAGTTTCGCTCTCATTAGAGCTCGTCAGTAGTGCATATCCTTGCCACTGCCGGGACTAGAACTCCGGCCACGCTTTCATGAGGCAACCGTGTTTACCACTGCGCCATTGACCTCACATTAGGCACCGATGTCAGCCCGAATTATCTATATGTGAACGCTCAACCACTTTCGCTTGTGAGTAATGATCAGGTTGCCCGATCGTCTCGAGAGGAGACACAGTTACTGTCTGTTAACTCCAATCGATAACCCCGCGATTAGGACTTCCTAGACAGGGCCGACTGGAAAGTCCGTGGGAATGCGACAACTGCGATCAATTGTGGGTGATGTTCAATCTATATGAAAACAATCACTGTTGAACTAAAGCAAATTAAATCGCAACCAAAGGAATAGGTGAACTATGACGTCCTGTATCATTCACAATGTCACGATTGTTGGACCTGTGTTTTTGATGCGATGCTCAATGGTCAACAAACCATTTGTACAAACCATGTTTAACTGAACGATCTTCACTTGTTTTTGAAAAAGATGAACTGAAGTGTGAACACTATATTATCTTTCAGCGGTTAGATTTTGACACATATATGCGTGATATTTTCAATTGATTCCGTAAGAAATATGTAAAATGAATCAGATCAGATGGTTTTAGGTGCCACGGAACAGGTCCACATTTCCCAAATCACCTGTGCCGAGAGAGTGAGTCCAGTCAGGTCAGTACAGGATTTATCAAGCAGACAAGAAAGTCATCCTGTTAGAAGCTCACGTGATCAGGCTGCACGCGATTTAAGGTTTGTGAATACTGAATTGATGATCATGATAACACGTTCACATATTTTATGCCATTGAAGGTATCAGCAAAAAACATGCATTCAAATATATATATCGTGCACCTCGAACCCGTCAAAACTACAGTACGTATTTTCAGTATATTCTTAATGTCTACCTATTGGTGAACGTGAAGTACTGTCTCACTCGAAAATCTTATGTCCGTGGACAACATTAACTGACTGTCCAAATTTTATAAACCATATGCTGTACTGAAGTTCGACTGGATACGAACTGCTGCGGTTACTTGACAGTAGCAGTCTGGGAGGTCATATTGATAGTGATGGTAACATAGCTCTCCGACTCCCTCCTGATGGTAGGTTTATAAATAGTACGGATCTAAATTTTCCGCAAATAACCTGTTTTAAAGAGCCGCTCGGGTGATATATGACAGTCTTTTCACAAAGTGTCATCCGTTAAGTTTCACAGACGATTCTCGCAATCCAAACCTAGGCGCATTCAATTTTATCAGAAGTTCATTTGCACTATTCGATAACCGAATTAAAAGTCGTCAAATAATAAAATCAATTTATACAATTCTCACAATAAATTAGAATACAAACAAATCTTGCTTCGTATAAGAGAATTGCTTGAACGCTACTCGAAGGTAAGGGTTTAATGCGTCTGGGTGTCTTGCCCCAACCTCAACTTTACTATTTCAGATTCGTTGATGAGCGTCGAATTCCCAAAACGTTTTGCTTTCTACTTCATGTTTTGTACATTGTTGTTCGTAGTCCATAGATTGCTTGTCACATTCCGCGCTTTTAATATTCCTGGTAGTTGCGGTTGCAATTTGGACGGGAGAAAATGATTTGACGATCATAGAATAAAAGACGCTTTCGCATTCATCCTTTCTGCGATAAGAATACCGTTGGCTAGGGCCACGCATTCGACATTTATCCATCACACACATCCCTACGCAGCGAGTGAGTGACCCTTGAAGTCCACTCGGATGGCAGTGCGACGGTTTGCGTACAGACATAGCCAACGAAATAATCGAAATGTTAAACCATCATCTGACTGACCGAACTAGAAAGGTGTAGTGCCCCAGAAGCCCAGCCTCAGTCGTATTTGGACAATATGCGCATCGAGCGCAGGAGTAGCCACATCTGTGATAAGATCCGTGGACGCATCATCCAGACGTTTCAGCGAAGAAAATGTTAGCACGACATCGACAATGAACTCGGTGAATATTCGAATGACTTACAGTTGACTGCATGTTGATGTTACCGTGACTACACCAGAAGTTCATGGAGTTCGGAGAACATTAGTGGCAGAGCAGTCATTTGTTGGTGGGCGCGGTCGACCACTTCTTCGCAGGTCATGAACACCGTCCGTTGCAACAAACGTTCTCATCAGCCTTCGAACTGATTTACAGGTAATCCGGTCGCGTACCCACATCCTTTGTATTAAACTCCCTAATGGTCTCCTCCACACTTCCACCACAGGCCACATAAGTGAAGACCAGTTCAGTGTGCTGTTCACTTGTCAGATTACCGGCACGCCGTTCCCTTACTTAAGTTCCAGAAGTGGGATCTAGTTCAGGCATGATAAATCCCCCAGGTTATGCCGCGCGCGGCTACTGTCCGACAAACCGAAGTGAGACAGGCGTGATCCAACATAACTCAACGTAAGAAAAGTCAGAGAGACAGATAGATAGGCGGACAGAGACGGTGAGAACGGACTAGCCACCCCTTGCAGGCCTGTTAGTTGGTCTGTGCTCCGGTGAGAATAGGAAAATCCGAATATCCAGACATGTTACACACGCCTGAGTCACGAATGCTACTTAGGGTAAGACGTTTTGTTTGGACTCCGGATTTTGTGGTCCGGTCCACACTTCTGGGACGTACTTGATATGGTCCAGCAACAATGGACACATTAGGGTCACGCCGTGTCACGGGTTGTGAGGCGGAGTGTAGCGTTAGCACGCGCATGCGTGTGCATGGATGGGTGCGTGTACGCAGTTAAGTGCAGATCTGTAACCAACGCAGAGACGTCCTGTGAACTTAGGGTAACACAGGCTGGGGGTGAAAGCTCTACGCGGGAGGTCGAATACAAAGGCTTACCTCAATCGAGCCGGGTTAACGATTGGAGCCTATACGCTACGGTACCTCTTATTTGGCTCACATGACAGTTTTACCGCGGTAGCACCATGGCCCAGGACACAAGCAAGCGCATATTGGCGACCTAGTAGCTCCAGCAGGGGAGACCGCACGCAATATCGGGTCGTAATGAACAGATTAAAGATACGATATTTCACTGACGAAATGAGCTATCATGGTCATCTTTTCACGAAATGAAAATTTGCATACATGCGTAGAAATATTTCTCAAACTGAAGGAAAATTAACTGAAATCTATAAACTTGGGTTCCGGCTTGTTTTGAACCAGCATGCTGTTTCTGTCCCTGGTTTGAGTCCAGCTGAAGTTTAACTTTTTCACAAATGAATCTTATCCAACTTATTGCACCTGAAAAAATACTTATCAGTAATGAAATTTACAAGTCTCCCGTAGAGATTGTGTTATATCGAGCCATTCTACATTCTGTCATGCCGTTGGCAGGCTAAATCAAAGTATCAGAAACGCGCGTCGCAAAATTTCTGAGCAGCCTTTGACATTTCTCAATTTTGTGCCCTCGTTAACGAGAAGTGTAGCTCTACTTTAACGGTGCACATTATACTTTGGTTGTAGGCTTAACAATAAGGTAAACTGATAATGGCTAACATGTGCAACTTCGAGAATGCGTTGAAGTCTGTTGGATCTGTTGAAGTTCGTCTGGTACGTTTGTCGTCTTTTGTCTGGTATGATGCGGAACGATGAATCCGTTGAGGTATGTTTGGTTTGTTTGTAGAAAGCCGATCCTTAATTTGCCTTTAGTTGTCTTTGTTGTGTGCAGTAAACGATCATGACGAATTTTGTACCATAACTGCACATAAAATGTTTACTTTCTTACTTTTTATAACTATCATTGCTTATCTGTTAAACTTCCTTCTTGGTATTGTTTGACACTCTTTCGTGTTCATTTGTATCCGATTGTTTTAATGAGATCATTTCCCGTTGACTGGTGGCTGTTTGTGGACGTGTGTTTAGTTGCCCCATTATGAACACCTCTGCTGGATAATTTGTATATCCAGTTTATTCACATTCAAGGTGAGATAACACCTTCATTGTAATTTTACTAAACATAATCGCACAAATTCCAGTCCTTTCGATCGTCTTTTCTGACGTTCTTTGGACCTAGAGAATAGTCCGGTTAGTCCGACCGTCTGAATAAACGTTATTGGAATTGTCGAATACGCGTTACCGAGTGAATTATCCTAAGTCGCCAAAAGCGCTTTAACAAAGTCAGTTGGTGAGCCAACACGACCCCAGATCGTACCGATGTAACTGAAACTGTTTTGTCTCGTATGATGCTCTTCGTGACAGCAAAAGGCGCTTGGTCTGCAAAGTCGTTTATTACACGAACTACTGTACAGGTTGTGTTAAAACATGGGACTATGAACACGTACACTCATTTACACGGCTGACGTACACTCACAACCACATTGTTAGTGAAACGTTGTCATTCGCCCTGGTGGCAATTCCCCCATTGTGTGTACACACTACTCCGATAATCGCTTCTGGTTCGTCGTCTTTCTGGCATTGAGGCTTATCCTTTAGTTCCTGAATGTCGCTTGTGAGTAGTACAATACTCACAAACGAGTCTGCCTGTAATACAACAGATGCCAACAGTTCGGGTAGGCAGCCTTCATTTTCAGGAGACATCTACTTCAAGTGTTAAGCAGTATAACATCCTCATGGAGATCCGCATCGGAAGAATATACTGGTTGGAAGAAAAGCAACCTAAAATCCCTGACAAAGCGTGGTCGAGAACGAAACTCGAGTCTAGTGTATCTTGTCCAAAGGGATCGTCTGGAAAGTCTATCGGGAATGCGACAGCTGCGATCAATTGTGGGTGATGTTCAACTCTACATAAACCACACACTTAGTCAAAAAGTGATCGTTTAGTATAAAGGACCACAACGCAAAGATGTTAGTGCCATATTTTTGGAGAAAGTATTAAATACCAAAAATAAGTCATCCCTTGTGTGTATAAATGAACGGTTGTGACTTCTCATTCCGACGACACTCGGCAACGAGATTAATAACTAGTCACTCTTGTTTGTACAAAGCAATGATAATAATAGTAATAATAGTAAAAAGTAGCACATCAGTGGTTTACACGATGTTTATTCGTAACAAGCCGTGAAAAGATGAACAAGTTAAAAATGGAAAACAAAAGGAATGGGGATGAAGATTAACTAGCGACAGCATGTATATCTAAACTCAAGCCATCAACATCTAGGTGTTTACCTTCACAAACCGTCAAACTATTAGTGGAACCAAGACCTGATCATCTATATTACGTTTCGGCGGCCTTTAGTACCCTGTGCATTCACTTCATAGAGAACAGCAACATTCACGCCATTGAGTCAGCTTACCTACTATCTCACCTAAAACCTCTAGTCACCGTTTTTGTGAGTCGCAAGGATGCCAACCAAGAAGACGAACACAACCTACAGCTAACTTCGTATCAGCGCACCAAGTCTTCGTTTGTCCACCTCATACCGGCGGCGGCATCTGAAGGTGTTTGGTGAGGTGGACAACCAGCTGACGCAGTTCATGACCTAACTAAATAAGTCTACGCATACTTAAGATAGGGCGAATGAACTAGTTTGAAGCTGACTACTAAATAGTCTTTTCTTAACTTCACTGCTCATCCGCTGATGCCATCCGATAAGATCGACCAGTCGCAGACGTCGCTGGTAAATGCTTGAGGACGGTTCACGTCTTCTACTCCAATTGGCCAGGTTTCACAACCGTAAAGTAGAACGGCTCTTAAAGTGGCTTTGTGTACACAACCCACTGGTTTAAGGTATATACTCACCCACACCGAGCACTGTTTGCCGACGCTGCGGCCGACTGGCGCAAGGTGGACAGATGATGACCTGGCGTAGACAAATGAAATCGTTCACGAAGGGGTTGGTCACTGTAGGTCGGGTTCGTCTCCCGGGCTGGGGCCCTCGCGACTCACAGAGTCGGTGGCTTGAGACGTTAGGTGAGATGGCGGCTAATCGAGCTCAGTGGCGTGAATGTTGTCTTTGTTTGGCCGAGGCAGTGAAAGCCGCAAGGAAGCTGTCTCGCTGATGACGCCTTACTTTCACTTACAGCTCGGTTGTTTGTTTGCAAGGTGTAGGCGCCTTGATGTATGTTTGAATATAGACGTAGCTATTTTTAGTAGTTAGGTCCACTTCCCCTCTCCTCTCCTCTGTTTTCTTCTTTCTTCCTATATAAGTTTCTTCTTTTCCTTTGTTCTCGCGTGGTATAAGAGACAGGTGTGAACCACTGATGTATTGTTGTCTATCATGATGATGATGATGATGATATACCCACCCGCTACCAGAGATATCCTAGATGAATGAATACTGCGTAATTCTAACAATTTTGCAAAAACACTTCGAAATTTTATATGACAAAGCACAATTCGAAGTGTGTAGCACAGCGCAATGCTGCTCGAAAATTATCAAACAACAGTATCTTGTCGTTAGTATAGTCATAATTAGTCGGTTTCCTTGCTAGTTACTGGTCTGCGACGACATCCCGTAAGTACTGTAGACAACTGCCTGTTACTTCGCCTGTGACAAAATTGAAAAAATATGACGAAAGTATACACTCACGATATGGGACGTTCTTGGTACTGAAACTGTCAGACAGTTTTCCGCAAACATGTGTCGAGGTGCGGAACTGAAGCGCCAATAGTTGGATCGATCAGTTGTTCAAGACCCCTTCCGCATTCAAACGGCTCTAAATGGGTAGACTGACCAACAGAATTGAGCCTTCATCGATAAGAAAAACGGCGATTGTGGGCCGGCGGCACTTTACGCTGTTCAACCGTTTGACGAAGAGTGAAAATGTGATCTTCATCGGAAATGAAATTCTGCCTGATTTCTTCTTTTGTCCGCGTTCTGGCTGTAGTGAGTCGATGATGTATGACGGATTCGTATGCCGTTCAGTATAACGTTCATATCATTGGCCAGCATGACCATACCCTAACCATTTAGCCAGCCAAAAAGTGCAGCTACAGCCGACTAAAAGACCTTCTTATTAGAGGAAAACATTTTTCTCTCTGGTTTATTTTTCAAGATTTATTCGAACAATATTTTGTGGTTTTGAATTCAATCTTCTCGCACCATAACGTGTAGAAACTCCATTTTGGCGTACGTTTCCTCTCCGTCTTCAGATTGGTCCATTCCATTCCTACTGGGTGGTACGCTCAAGTGACGAGATTCTACGTGCGCTTGGACGGTGACAATCTACACACGTGCAGAATGGTTCATAAAATGCTTCGGAGGACAGATCATCGGGCACAACGACGCGGGAAATGGTGGAGCCGATAACAACTGGTGGTTAGTCCGATTCCTCAGGTGTTAGAAAATATTCGCGAAACGGAGCGGATAGACGACATACACCCATCGATTGTTTTCAGTCATGGTTTGTTTGGCTGATTCATTGTAAGCAACCGGTCTGCACATTCTCACTTTTAGTCAACCATTGAAGATCACAATCGATGGACTACTCTATCACGGTTGTCATCGTTCTGTCACTCGGATAATTACTGTCTTAACACATGGGGGGAGGGAGGGCTTGTCCGACTTATCCAGCCTTTCGGACCTGATTGTGTGCCAACCTGCGTGGATGCCCAAAGATGGACGGCCGGTTTGCCAGAGGCATGGTCCGTGTCCGTTCGGACCCACCCACACACTCAGTTCTCACCGCATTCCTGTTGGACTACACCCTACTCAGTCTGGAAAAGAAGGACAAGCCAGCTAGCTTTTAGTCCACACACTCGGCGAAGCTGTGTCCTCTCAGCTCGTAAGAGCCAACTAATGGGTGTCTGCTAAGCTACTGACGTGCACATTAGCCGTGCAAACCCGTTCGCTTTTGAAACTCAGAGTACTTCCTTTGGACATCTTAAATTGATACTAGGACACGCGAAAAGGGCATCGAGATATCTCAAACTGGCTTGAGAAGTGTTGACGATAGCATCGTTTCGTGAGTCTGCAGATTTACTTTGACTGATTCTGCACGCTATCGGAACCAGTGCGTGAAGCGGCTCGTAGAATGCTGGTCAACAATTTGAAGATACACCCTGGACCAAAAACACCGCCAACTCAATGTGTTTGGCTCGTGCGTGGCATCATAAGCAGACGTCAAAAGCTGACAATATGGGAATGTTGGAAAAGAGTTTGGTGAGCTTCTCATTTATTCTAAAGAATCAGTGATCAACTTTCGTTTTGAGCTGGCGACAATCCTAGAATTTCCCGTTTTTGCGCATACATAATGGTTTCGGTCGATATCTTGTGTATAGTCTTATTGATACTTTGAAAGAACGATATAAAATGAGAGAATCCGGCTACAAAATAAGCGTTTTCTGTAAATCACACGTCCGCGCCCTTCAAAGGTATAACATTCGGATGGAAAGGAACTTTCTGCTGTGAAACGAACGACTCTGTAACTCTGGCAACATGACGAACCAGAACAATAAGCAGAATGAAC
>LOND01001162.1:45675-61911 GCA_014220965.1 Paragonimus kellicotti
AAGCAGAATGAACGTATGCGAGATTACGTGTTACGATGAACCGGCCATCGAGTACTAACTTCATCTCTTTTAACGCAGTTACATTTGCAGCTACGTCCTACCTGAAGTCAACGAAAGTAGGTCGGAGATAAAAAAAAACTTAAAACAGAACAGAATAGCCGATCCGGAAAAATTACGAATCAAACTCAGCAGAAATGGAAGTGTATTCTCTGAAGCAGATGTTGTCGCACAAGCAAAACCAGGGACAAGTCATAAAATTAGCCAGCACTTCGTTTGGCAGATTACGAGATACCCTGTCCATCAGACTACGTTTTGTACCTTAAAATCTCACTGCCTACTTCACTTACCCATGACATTTGACCTTTATCACCTGCAACCCAACGGCAAACCGAATTTCGTCGCTTGTGAACTCGGTCGGTACGCACACACACGCGCATCCACCTCACACCCCCATAGGCATGGTTGTTTCAGTCCGCCAAATTCATTCGTTCTACCTCGATTAAGAGTACCGATCAGTATTTGAGTCGTCGGGCAACTTGCTTACTGCACATATTACGCTGCTTTTGTTTGTCATCATAAAGTGCCGCAGAAACTCGCTTGTTTTCTTTGTTATATCGAGGGTCGACCAAGTGCAACTCGTCGCTAGTCCGATCTGAACAGAACATCACGTCGGCAGCATATTTTGTTACTCTGGTCATCGATAATGAGACTGAAATTCTCCAAAATACGCATCGATAAAAATGTGCATTGATCACAGAACTAACCCAGATTGTTTGGCTATTCCCACAGTCTGATAGCATCCATTCCACTTGTGTCTTGGTATGTCGTACAGAAGCACGCTTATGAAAAAGATTACTTCAATTTACAATTTGAGACGTATCCATAAATGTAGACACAGAAACAAATATTCGATTATGACGTGTAACAATTACAAGCTGAGATAACCCATACTGTAAAATGATAAATCTTTGTTTTTTCAAACATGTAATAACATAGCAAAAAAAACAGTCGTATCAACAGTGATCAATAGTTCAAGGAATATGTTCTTGTGATTGTAGGGTTAATTTTTTTTAAAAAAAATCGAGCGTATACTACACGAATGGGCAGAAATTGCTATCAGAGACGTACACACATGCAAAGTACTGGGCCATTTCCGGTATGTGAGACGAGTAGCAACACTCTTTACAACAAAGCGTTTAAGGTGTGAAATGGTGTTAGTAAATCTTTACACTGAAACTATGCTCAAACAACACATCTGATAGAGTTGACAAAATGCGTTAGGACATGTGTTCAAAGTGATAAAGTGAGGCTGGATCAAAACAAGATACTCACATTCACGGGAGGGAGGGGTAGGGCGAGGGAACAGGTGTCGTCACCATAGTCAATAACATCACAGACACACACCATTGCACAGATAAGATGAGGCTCACATAAGACGGACAAAATATGGCTACCAAAAAAGAAACCCGGAAAGATGGTGGAACAGGAAAGTGGCCCGTAGGGAACAGCTACTATTTACAATAGCGTATACAGTAGAGTTTGTATGTACAGTTAGTGCGTTTACGACGGAACAGAGTTGTAGCATCTGCACGCAAACGCATAAGCTCTTTTCCAAATCTCTAGCAGGTACACGCGCACGCACACACACACACCAAAAGATTATAAACTATTGAGATCTGAAGTTACGATCGCATTCAAGTCGTCAGAGGATTGAAACTGATCCAACGTATCCGATTCGGTGACATGTGGCGTCGATTGTTGGGGTTGCTGAACCTGGTGCAGGATTGTTTGTGGCTGTTGCATCTGTGATTGTTGTGCTGGCTCCTCGGCCTTTACTCGAACCAGCTCCGGGCGTACAGCATTCAAGCATTCCCAACTGATATCCAACGAAGAACGTCGTCCACGCATCCAGGCCAGATACTCTTCGGTTTTATCAGGGTTAATAGCGCTCGTGGCATTATCTGAGTGATCACAACAATGATAAGGAATAAGAATAGGCATAGCTATTAACAGCATATTACGAACAAAAGATTACTCCACCAGCTAAACCAAAAGATCTATACCGGTAACTAGTAAAGAGCAGTGGTACACAGATTGTGAACATTGCAAAGGTCCGAGCCAGCTGATTACTGGTCAACATCAAGATGGGAAACTCACATGTTAGTAGGGAAATCTGCCATTCATGAACTTACTAGGCAGACATGAAAACCCAATCTCTCATTTCCGATGGGGCACGTACATTTGAAATTATGGGAGGATTAACATGAAGTTTAACGTGAGATGGGTCATCGATTGCAACGGGAGGCGTTATAACTGTGATGTTAACCACCACACTTATAACGCCTCCCGTCGCAGCAAGGCAGATGCTTGGGAAACACTGACGGGTGATTCGAGCTGAATACCTAAATATGATGGCTGAGTTAAATCAGTGCTTCTCAAAGCGAGCGACAACTGGATACAGCCGCAATATGAACCTTTCAAGCGCGATAATATGACGGCGAACCAAAACCACATCATTGCATTAATCTTTGAACATACTAACGTACCTGTGTATACGATTGATTGAATTCAGCTGTTTTATCTTATCTGCGCTGGTTCTATTTTTAACATTCACGCAATGTAATGAAGAGTAGGTGACACCGAATTTCAGAAAAAGACAATGACGTTGAGTCCAGAAAGATGAGAAGACAAGTTGAAAAATTTTTGGGAACTATCGAACTAAACTTAATATGAACTTGATAGCGTAGCGGTCAATTCTTTGTCCAATGAGTACACAAAAGTGAGAGTTCAAAATTCCGTCCAGAGTAGCGTATGAAATGCGGCTAAACGGTAGTAGGAACAAACAAAATTCAAGACTAGAGTTACCCAACGAAGCAAATTAGCGAAAAAATCCAAACACATTAAAACAACATCCATATCCTCAACTGTTTCAAATCTTCAAGTACCAACTACCAACCACAAGTCCTAGAATAGCCATACATAAATCCTTGGTTGAGCAAATCCAAAAACAGGGCCGAAACTGAAGTAGCTATGGAGGGTTTGTAGTGATATGCACGGACACTTCTCTGTATTTCGCAATCAAATGAAACAGTGAAGGGAATTACTCGAATGTATAAAGGGATGAACAACTGGCTGAAGTCTCATGGTATGGCAATCGTTAATAACTATACAGACGCAGCAAGAAGATATATTGCAGGGTGTTAATATTTCGTTTTGTCCCATCATCCACATACGAATAACAGGCAAAGTAGTAGGTTCGCCAAAATCATAATGTCAACTCCAAAGCGAGTAAACAACGTGCAGAAAATGTGGGTGCACAAGATCGGCAACATTGTTTAATCAACACAATTCCGCTTAATGTGAGCAAAGTTGGGTGCAAGATTACGTAATAACGTGATAAACGAAACAACTGCGTCAACACAATGATCGGTTGAGCGATCGATGAGGTCGAGTTTCTCGTTTGCTGTTGTACTAACCCACTCGATTGCGTCAACGATTTGAGCAACCGCTTTGGCAAAAAGTCAGGTACGCTTTGATATAGGCTTCCGACGGTTCAGCCTATATACATTTTTTCACACAAAGGACAGGCAAGAATTGATAACATTAATCAGTTGATTCGGATCAGATGTGAACCGGGTATGGCTCCTAATCGCAACGCGCTGTACCTTTGTATTGTGCTGATTGAATATCCATTCATTCGAAGTGAACGAACCAACCGTTTCTTATTATTGCTGTTTATTTCTAAGTGTCGACTTTTGTTGAATATCGACGAGTTAGCTGATCAACAGTTCAGTCGACTCAGTACAGCATCTCATCATCAGAGACAGCAATACATCGTGTGTCACACTGATGCTTGACCTCAGTACAGCTACATAGGATTCGGTAAGCTCATCGAAAAACCAGGGAAATGGTGATCGATTAGCAGGTGGATGACGAACTGGTGGATCACGATTTCACCGCAGGAACATAATGTGTATAAAGATTCAAGGATGAGTGACTGTATGAGTATCCCCACAACGCAAGGTGACGGGGATTTAGTTAATCAATCAGTGTGTTATTATCTGGTTACTTAGACAGAATGATTAGGTCTTTCTGGATGACACTGTGAATAGTTTTAGCCGTGTGCAATTACTGGAAAAACACTTCAGAATAATCGGGTGTTGGAAAATAGAGGATATGAAGCCCGCTCGCAACAAAAGCTGTCCATTCGGGACGAATAAGTTATACTGCTTGTGTTATCATATTTTTCTCTGGCTGAACTGAGAACGTGGTATGCAATTGGGCAAGTTGGTGGATTCTTGTGGAAAACAATTAAGCAAATCGGAAAATGATTGGTATTCATCAAAAGTCCACTCAGACAATCAATATCGAGTAGCCAGTGTACATACATGAAAGTTCAACAAATTGAGAACGACAGGCGTGCTATTTGCATGCTAGATCGGAACCGATGCCAGATGACCCTGGTCTCTGCAGGCTGAGCATTGGAAACCACCCCGTTCACTAAGTGTTCAAAAGTGCGGGAGTCAAGAAAGTTGCGGGTGACAGGATGGTTTGTCGTGTTACGTACAATGCTTGTAGGACTTGTAAGACTGAAGATAGCAAAAATAATTCAGTGATCGGACGAATGTATCTTAATGTAGATTGCCTTCTATGCTCAAAGGCAATGGACAGATGATCTACTCCCTTTTTCTTCGAAGTCAAACACACTAAGTCTCTGACTGTTTTTAATTCATCGTGAATGTCATAAGCGTTTGTAGGTAGTAGTTTGCCAACGAAGTTTTTTGAATGAGATTTTCTCAGACCTTCAAAAGAAACTCTTTACTGCAAAATTGTCCGACGAAGTTGAGCTGAGTTCGGACTAAGCCACGTTTGCGACTAAACGGTGTGAACCTTGAAAACTGTAGCTACTTGACAGTAGTTTGTGCTTCTAAGGGTTTCTGGACGTATTCTTATAAAAATGTCCCCTAAAAATGACAGATTGCCGTTCGATTTCACTTCGACGCTGATCGGAAGGCGGTAGAGTGTGATTTGGTCAATGTGAGCATAACAAACATATGACAACTAAAATGAATCCCTTAAATTGGTATACCTTGATGAACAGAATTCACATGACGATAGAAATCCCAACGACGAACAAATCCCTTGTGACACAAATTGCATTCGTAGGGTTTTTTGTCTGTGAACATGAGAATAAAAAAAGGCTGTAAACGTAGCAAACGACAAAACAACGAAATTGTACACAACTGACTGTACTGCAAAAAAACTGAGCAGTCCTCGGTTTACACACTGCAATCGAGTTTGAGACCAATAAATATGTGAGTTGAGTGTTGTTTGATAATCCACAACTCGGATATGAACATCACGAAACATTCACACAGTTTCATACGGCCACTTCTCAGACCCAGGCGGCAAAAGCAGTGGTCCTCTTCCTCTCAGAGCAACCGACTGACATACAGCCAGGAGATGGTCGCTGCACTGTGCATCGAAAAGTTCAACCATATATACGAGTGTTTTTTGATTATCACAAGATCAGCGGAGGGTCAAAGCTATCTAATTCATTGCCTTAGCGTATCGAAGATGCGATAATCTGAGTCTGCTACCTGTAATGCACACGCACTCCTGACATGCCCCTTGCTCTGTGAACCGCTTTTAATCTCAGAAAAGCAGATGGCGCTTTGCAATGGCTGATTTTATGGTCATAATGTTGTGGAACTGTCAAACGAAACTGTTAGTGCGTTACTGCCCCGCTCGCATGGCAGTCGAATTCATCTAACAAAGCACGTGTGGGCTGATAGTTCGAGAGCATACATATCTGTAAGCTACGAAATACGCGGTGTCTACTTGAGTGATTAGTGTGTAACACCAACACAGCACAGCGTCAGTACATTGCATGCGAGAGCAGAGGTGGGAAACGCACACAAAGTGAGTCGCTGAAAAAGAGAGCACATCTGTTTTCTGTGCTACACGCTATGGAAAACCACGGGTCAGATGCATCAGTGAAATGTGCGCACACAATCTTGTGCACACAGACAAGCGCGTGACTACGCTTTTGTGTGTACCGACGTGTCAACAAACGCACGCATGTGCCTGATGCACTACCCGCGAGCAAAGGTTTCTGCCTGTGCGTAGGCACGTACGTATGCGTACTTCGCACGCACGAGCTGTTCGAGATTAGTCTGTTTAGCTCTCAGTTTGTGCGAGCCCATATGCGCGCCCATATACGCGTGTACGTATTACACATGTGAGATTGGCAGTTCACGTTTGCACACGTACATCAAGGAGAGGATGCATGCGTGTACAAGTGTATGCGGGTGCATACGATGCATGTCACGTTTGCGAACAGGCAGTCTGCGTGTGCGTTTGGAGGTTGGAGGTCCAGTGAGACTATCGATAAAGGTGTGTGTTGTTTGGGCGTCCAAGCGCGTCAATCGAGTGCGGAACACTAACGACGGGGACTTGCCGGATTCATGGTGGATCACCGGATAGGTCATTGAATAAATCCCTACCACAGCCACTATATATATATATATATATATATATATATATATATATATATATATATAAAACAGCCAAGTTGTATTAACAAGTCAGGTGTTCGATGATGCTCGGGGCATGAATAGCATTTTAATTTTGCATTAACAACTTGTGTGAGAAATGTGCGAAACAGGACAGAACCTCTGAAGATTAAAAAAAACAAATGTATGTATGTAGTTGACACGAGATTGACGAACATCAGTGGGATGAGGATAACCATTAAGTTCAAATTACTCAACAGTATTAACAAAATCAGGTCGGATAGAAAAAAACACTTACCTTTATGCAAGGAGTTGATGTGCATCTGTAGATTCTTTTTTTCGGTAAACTGTTTTTGGCAAAGTGTGCAATGAAAGTCCTTCTTTTCTATAGCATTAGGGTTTAAGAAAATCGGGAAAGTGATCAGTAATGTATCAAGATTGATTGGAGTACAACGTCAAATCAGTGACATAATCTTTTTCGTACGATGTACGTAGGCTACATGGTGATCGAAATCGATGGCAAACGAGAGAGCGTGATGAATTCGGTTAACGCTGTTCCATACCCGAGCGTCCAAAGCAGAAGCTGGCTAACATACAAGAATAAAAATACCATCAGATTACCGCCAACAGTTACACCCAGGTAGTAATAGCAGCAAATCTCCGAATATCGAACAATGATATCGATAAATGAAAATGAAGTAATGTCATCATATGCCTTCACTTGTTACCCATTGCAAACAATATACTCGTGTACAAGAAGTGGGCAAAGTGGCTTCCGACACACAACCCGTACGGATTACACATGCACATCAGTCTCGTGGAAAAAGGTCAGCCGGCCCGGAACTAACATGCGAAAGAGAAGTTCTCAATCCGTTGCATTTTTTCGTACAAGCACTCGCTTCTCGATATCCATAGATCGATGAACTTTGCTGAACATCACTCATTTTTCGGTCATTTGATTTTCACAGGAACCAGTCATATCTTCTACCACTCTGTCTAAATAGGCGTCAGATCTCGCGTGACACGCGCTGTATTAACCGCAAACACGGCAGTTTTCGTTAAGACGATTAAAGATGTAAGGATTATACGGGTTCATCAGACCAGTTCCATATTGAAAGATTCAGTCATTCCGTAAGTCACCTTTGATAGAAAATGTTCCTGCAGTACATCCCTGTAGCCAAGGTCACTTGAGCGTGAGTCAAAAAGACCAACTCATCCCTTCCAGTTGACCAGATAGCAGTTCACTGATGAGCTGATTCACCGTCAACCCGCATTATGGAGTGACCCATGTAATCGATTAATCGCTCATCATTGTGTTACTGTACACAATACTGCTACTGCAATACAATCGTGGCTAACCAGTTAGCCATTTACATTTCAATCGGTCACCAATTTCATGGTCTCTGTCGGTGGGCTCACCGAACTTGATTCGGCTACGCTGAGTCGACTGGGATGTTCACCAGTTGAATGAACGGCTTTTGGCAAAAGACAATCAATCGGTATCGAAAAACGAGTAATAACAATTTAAAAAGTTTCAATCAAGCTAGGTGAATGGATATTCAGCCAGCGCAAATGTAAAAGTGTAGCGAGTTGCGGCTGAATGTCGTGCCATTTCCATGTCAGGTGTGGAATAGTTAAGTAATGCTAGCTGATCTTGTCCAAGTAAGTAAATCAACATCACAATGGACAGCCATACATCAGTGGTTCACACAGACTTATAACTTGGAAGGTCACATTCATTTTCAGTCAATCAGTTCACGAATAACGTCCTGATTTCAAGTAGCCAACAGATCACTAGGTCGAAAAACTTGTCCGAGCAGTCAGGACAAACACGGTTGTCAGATCACTCCATCATCCATAAAATAATCGTGTCCGTGTGCGGCAAATCACCAAAAGAGCAAGTCAATCAATACAACAGGTCTCTTGGCTAGAGACAAGTGTGCGTAAATATATGCATCTACCATCACTGGACAGAACGAGCCCACTCAACGATGCGCGCACCATGTATGCCACATCTGAGCGACTGCTTGCACGTATCCAATCTGGAAAGTCGACGGACTCATTTTGCGATAAACAGTACTAGAGTGGGGCGTCATTATTATGATTACATACCTGGTTAGCATACCTCTGCATCTAATTGATTTCGAAAGTGTAGAATTGATCTACTCAGTCAACAAATGTAACGGCTGTTGGCCGACGCCACGTATGACGTCATACCAGAATTTGACAGTGTACGTACTTCTCATATACCTATTCTTCCTGATGACAAAAACCTACCTGCTATCCATTAATACCTACTCATCTTACTGCAAAGAACTGACGGAATATTACGCACGTCAAACTCCCGGTCAAATATGGCACGCTAGAGTCCTTCCAGCTGGCACCACCACATTCCAGGCGAAACAGGCAAATGATTACAGTCTCATATATCGTTCCGTTTGTGAGGAGAATGAGCATTTTTCTCGTCATATGTCACAATACGGATCAGCAGCAGTATATACAGATAAGCACAAGAACTGAACGCGTTTGCCTGTGAAAAGAATCCTAAGTTCGTGTTCAGCACGCAAGTTACGGTCTATTTCGTGTTGTGCGGTACACAGAAACCAACCGGATAACTGGATTGTTTAGCACTGTGGTCTACGGTTGATGAGTAGTGTCTCATCACGTGTTGCTTGACTATTAACATCTTCGTTTAACCATTCTCAAATCGGGACGGTTGGCGACCGGATAAAAACAGGGTGTCGGCAAAATACGGCTGATCAAATCGGGCGAAATAAGTTGACTTGTTGAAAAAAAATTGGGGGAGAAGCATGAAGCAAAAAGAAATACTTATATCCGCGTGAAACACATTTATGAGGACACATTAACAAGCTCTCTGGAGAAAAAAGTGTGCCAGATATAAAGCCAAACGGACCCAATGCTAAAACGTTAGCCATTTTTGTGTTGTGTTTTCAACTGTTACATCAACGGTGGTTGCGGTTACAAAAGTAAGCACCGACTAGTACCATCGTTTGCACTTTCCTCTTTTTGTAATCAGTTGAAACGTTCACCACCATGAACTTTTTCACAACAAATGAGGTCTATGTTTCGAAAGATGAATACTATAAGAGATAAAGATGGAAGGAACTGAACATAAGTGATAAAAATGGCGACCGTAGATTATGAAGATAGACAGACTTACCCGTGTGAACTTGTATGATATGCGCCTGAAGACTCTGCCGTCGAGGATAGACTTTTGCACAGGTTGTGCACTGATACTCTTTCGCTGGCCTAGAACCTGATAAGCCAAGCATAAAAAGGATAACGATTAAAAACAAATGCATTGTGACTATATTCAGTAATCATCATTGGTGATCGCGATCACATCAGATTAGCTTAACGATATCGGTCAAACTGCACAGCCAGTATATCTTTCCGCTGTTACACACTACATTTGTCAAAATAAAGAATGAGACAAGCTATTCAGCTAATTCGAGTAGTCACAAGACCGCATATGCGATAGCGCGAGCATAACCAACGCAAGCTTCCTACGCTTTGTCACTGGTGTGGGTCTGGGTCCGATTGCTTCATTTAGTAGTGAGGTTTATCGTTTGTCAATCTTGAAGCCAGTGGAACCACAAATGTCGTAACTTACCGGACGAATGTCATATTACAACGGAGTGCGAGCTAAGGCGTATCCTGGTTGGCCCATTGCCACATCAAACCCAAAGGGTAGTCTGGCTGGATAGTAGACCTCTCAACATCTGTCAGCCAGGGTGAGTGGTTTAACTTCGGAGGCGTCCGCATGAATATGAACACCGACGAAGTGGGAACACCTCAGTGCATTGTAATATACGATAACGGAAAGAGCTGAGACACTGAATCAGGATTGACAATGAACACGTCATGGACACAAGCGAACGTTTGTGTCCAAGTAATGGCAATCAAGTTTGTCTACCTGAATAGCAATAGCCGTAGTGACTGACATGACATTAAAAAGGGTCATCAAGGCACACAACAAATGTAAATCTACCAAAGTTAGTAGTTCGAGTTTGCATCACCGTTTAACGATTAATTTGAACACACACACACACACGACTAACGAATTCACAAACTAGACGGACACATTCAGCTTGCATTTCTTGTAAAACATAAGAAGTTAATGAAACTAATGCTGTTCAGATAATACCACAATTTTAAACAAGTTGTCGAACAGAACAAGAAGTTTTGCACCGAAGGCTCATGTTAACCGGAAAGGAGAAAGGACGTGACCCGTGAAGCTACATTAGGTCCAGACATATACACAATGAAGCCATCAAATATAGCGTTTGCTTTTGGTTTAATCAACACTGAGGCCGCACATGGAGAGTGATAGATGGCTGGGCATCATTGGAGGATACTGCGACCAGGTTGCGTTCGTTCCACTTTTGGTCTTGCAACAGAAACCCCGGCATAAGTTCGGCATACCGGTAAGCATTACACATTGTATAGATGATGGTGCTAACAGAAGATGAAAGGGTCGAGTCATGCTTGCTGAGTTATTTTGCAATCCGCCTGCTGAATGAGTGTAGGTCATTTTTTAAAGCACAAACCCATGACACATCGAACACTGCGTTTCGTGGATACAGCACAACGACTAATAGGTCTAGAAAATAATAAACACAACCAAATTCTCACGCTTTCTGTGTGTTATCTTGCTCAACGGTATCCCACGAGCCGGCAATCCATTCAGCTGGTACTAGATCGTTCCTAATTCTATTCCATAGAGTTTTCCACATTGTAGATCCAGCAAAAACGGTTAGCAGTGGTGGTTGCAGTTTGCAGAACGGTCTCGATACAATGCCATTTCTCCGTCCAAGTTTAAGTTTACCTACTTTTAGCTCATAAGGACGTTGGGGATTACAAAAACTAGACACAGTATCCAAAATGGTTAATTGTGAGAGGGATTGTTTAAAATAGTGCGGCTGAAGAAAATAAAAAACTGACAGGAACAACCTGATAATATCATTCCAAAAGTGTACCGAAGCATAACCTGTTTTCAGCCCACGGCGAACAGCGAGATGGTCGCAGTGTGACCACACAGCCTTTCAATGAATGCCATTCAGGCATAGGCTCAGTACTGGTTGGACTGAAGGCAAATATCGGATTTATTCAAGTCATTTAAGTCATACAAAGCATAGTCGGACTTAGTACACCTTTCCCAGGCAAGGACAGTAGGGTGTCTTCAGTTCGCGAGTGTTCGTACGTGTGTATGCGCCTGCGGCGAAAATCTCGAACGTTGAGCAAATGTGCGCCACCTGGTATAGACACTTAGATAGCTTTCGGAACAAGAAAAACGCAAAGTGTAAATGGACGAAAAACATACATTTCGATTTCGATTCATCCTGTGAGAGACTGAGCTAAGCAAACAACGGGTGCCCAATACATCTAAGTTTGATGAATCCATGCCAGAGTTGTGTGATCATCTGCAAAGACGCACACAAACCTATGTGAAGCAAGTGCGCTTTGGAAAACAATGTAACAGACTGTTTAGTAGTTGAGTGAATTGGGCAAATAGATTGGAAGGTCACCTATAGAAAATCGTTGTACATTCAACAATGAAAGCGAACACAATCAGACGCTCGGATGTACGATAAGACAAAACTCAAGATCCCGTTAACGAGAAAGGCAGCAACTAAGTAATCCGGATAACACTCGTGCGTTGTTTGCAAGCTTCAGTAAAATGAGGATGATGCCAGAACAATTCCAAAAAGGAAACACATACACGCAACTGAATAAAGGCAACATTAAGTGGAAAACCCGCAACGAAAAAGAGGCCAAATTGAAGGTTATACGTGACAGAGAAACAGAAGAGTGTGAAAGAAAGAAGACTTTAAATAACAACAGTCAGACATTTACAACGTGAGCCCGACTGACTAGTATATTTCGCCATATCACAGAGTCGGACTAGTGTAACAGCCATTGGAAATAATCAGCTCGGAGTTCTAAGTGTCATTGTGGGTTATTTAAAGAGCCAACGCACACAAAATGCGTTACTAATTTTTGAAAATGAGGGTGGTGCTAGCCATCCCAAGTAGTGTAAAACGATTTTGAAGATTCACAAGTTTCATGGCAAAGCCGTCAATTCTTTGACAAAGAGTGGACCCTCATCTGTAAAAAAAAACACAGAAGGTAAGTAGTCTGGATCGGGCGCCTCGTGACATTTGAAGAGCTCGGTATCTAGCAAGACTTCTGTTTTCCAAGAAGGAAAAGGGTCAACAGACCAATGAGCCCAAGGAGTGCCCCAGTGCGTAGCTAACGGAGTGGATGGTCTACTGAAACACACTTGAAAATACTTAGCCTGGCGTCCCAAATGTCGTCGCAGGTTATGCACAGGGACAACAGTGACACCACAATTCATATCATACACACCTGGATTCCTGCCATCCGTTGCTTCGATGAGACGACAACATTTTCAAGATTTATCGGGAGCAGCGGCTTGGTCCAGCTGCACAGAGCGTCATGTTCATCAGGCCATGCCATCCACTTTCAGTTGAATCCGCAGTTCCTTGCGAGTAACCATTGCGAACTGAACTGAACTCATTACCGGATGCCAAAAACCCGTCAACAGTCAAGCAGTTCAAATTATCGCACAAAAACTCAACGGCTGACAGTCGAAACAACAGTAGTGTCAGTCACACGAGACAATATCACATTCACGCGCTACCTATCGGTCATGTGTCCGATTGCCTCAATTTCGTCAGGTGGATGGAATCCTAAATTAGAGACAAGTACGTTCCCATAACCACAAGCCGAAAGTGTCTCTGATAGCTTACATGCGTCAGTTTATGCTTGGCGATGGAGTGCCATCCAGCCAAAACTAGAAGCGAATGCAGTACACATCAGTGTATGATCGGAATCCACACAGTTGCCCCAGCTTGAAGTACAGTCATTCCAATCAACCGCGCCATCGGTAACTGACGACCATACGATCCAATCTGTGTCCACAAATGACTTGACTAAGGAGGCTACCATGGGGTGTAGTGATGTCTAGAACGATGAAATTTAGTAAGTGCCACAAACAGACCGATATAAGAACAAAGCTGCAACAAACGTTCACTGTTGTCTGCTCGACGAGTGTCGTAAAGGTGCTGACCCCCTAAGGCAAGCCCGTCAGCGCCTAGCCTATCTACTTGAACGTTTTAGCTCCCAGTCAGTATTACAATGTCTATGTGTCGCGCGGTGTCCAGAGGGCTAGTGAGGTGGTGATACAGATCATGTTGACTGCATCCGGACTACAACTCATTGCAGCATATGCTGCAACAACAAGTAGACAGCGTTTGTAACGGTTGCATCCAGATGATCTAATTTGACAGCGCAAAGACGGCGGCTATTCAGTTTAGGCAACGCCTTCTGTGCATATGTCCAGGATGGTTCCAATACCGTCCTATCCACTGGATTGAACCGTAAGACCTCAAGACAGGCGTACCTTGTAGACGCATTGCGAAGAAGCCTAAAGAGGTTGAAAGTGTAGTACCACTCTATAGGCCATTATGCATGTCTTCAATCTGCGCGCAAGAGCTATCGACCTACTTGCACAGCCGTACTAACCTTGAAGGTGGAAGGCTTCAAACGGCGTCTAGGGGAAATCAGTAGGGGCTGTGTCGGAGGAGTAAAGACGTCCGCTGGGCGTTTGGCACATTGTCCTTCTGAATGACTTCTATCGCGAGCAACAAATGAAATAGGTCTCTTATGTGTGTTCGAAAGCATGATTAAGTGGTCGCCAAAGGACGAATCACTTAACGCACGGGTAAAAAAAACACAAAGGCGCTAACAAAGCCATAATTTGAAGAAGGATGTGATGAAGCTTTTGAAATTCACGATGACTTAACCGGATAAGCATGTAGGCGACCTAAAAATAGGGATAAATCAGTTCAGAAATAATAGCATAAAAAAGTGATATGACAAACAGCTCGTTGTATTGACCAGTCACTTACTTGAAGTGCCAACCTGGGATTGATTTATATGGGGTTGACTGATAGTGAGCGGAGCGAATGCGAACGGGGATTGGAGCAAGTGTGTTGAGCCGGCGACAGAACTCTGAGGCATCAGAGTGGTCGGGACGGCAGGCAAGACAGCAGCCGGATGAACCATGGCATTGTGTTGTTGGTTTGTAAACGGAGCTTGTTGTTGCGGCTGGAAGAAAAAAGTGGACATAGGCATACTCATGCCTGGGGCGACCATCATCACCTGAGTACCCGTGGGCATCGCAGTAGTTCCAGTGCCCGGAGCCGCGATGATCGTGCCCATAGCTGTAGGAAAGTGGGAAATGTGGTAAAAAGTAGCTAAACACAGATGCTGCTTGGTCTCCGTCCGTGTGTTGCAGCTACGTCATCGACGTTCAAATAATGAATGATGACGCAATATGCTGGGACACATGAAAGTAAAGTATCCTAATATCTGTGGCATTTTGCCACTGCATGTGATCATTACGTGTTAACTATACATCCTGATGTTAGCCAAAGTCAATTGATTCAAGTCCGTAGTAGACAGAATTCTAAAGTATAAGACGAAGGGCACCTGGAGAAAAGTTAGCGCGCCAAGTAGTACCGTAAAATATCTGAAATGATTATTCTGAATACCTCCAGTAGGACAATGGGTAAGGCGAATGTAACGCCCAAAATGAACGTGACATAAACTTGATACCATCTAAACAGAAAAGGTCTAATTAATGTCGGTTCTTCATACACATAACGGAGGGTCAGACTACTAAGTCTTGGAGAAGTATCAGTCTTCTACAGAAGACGTGGATAATTTACTGGAGTACCATCTACAGGCAAGACTGACGACCAGAAGATCCATTGCAGCCAGAACAAATAACAAGAATAAATACCTTCACAATTCGTACGAAATATGGCGTGTGAAGCTTACGTAAGTTCATGGCTTGGTTCTGTGCCTGTGGCTGAAAAAATGTGAAATGCTGTTGTGGCGCCATTACACTCTGATGTGGTTGAGTCTGTTGTTGTTGTTGTTGCTGCTGCTGCTGCTGCTGTTGTCTGCTGTTGCTGTTGTTGTTGTTGCTGCTGAGCTTGTTGTTGTTGCTGCTGTTGGGATTGTTGTGACTGTGAGGACTGTGGTTGGGATTGTGGGCGCGAAGTCAGTATGGCTTGAAAACGAGGACAGAATGGCAATGCACAATACGCGTGAACAACGTAAGGTCGAACGAAAACGAAACACTATCATTACACGATAAAATCTATCGCCAAGACCAGATACAAATGAAGTTGAACGCCTTTATGATGAAACTAGACTAACTGACGTTAGTTACCACATAGTAGCTTCTAGGATATTCAATCTAAATTGTGCACATGACCACCGTGCTTGCAGATAGTCACGAGGAACCAAACATCGCGATTCGGTTACTGAACGATCTTTCTTCCTATATAAGTTTTTTTCTTTTTGTTCTTCGTGGTTGTGTGGCAGTCAAGCATCAGTGTGAACCACCGATGTATTGCTGTCTATGATGATGATGATGAGCTCTTATGAGCACGAAAAACACAGAATCTGCATCACTAAGTCAAGTTGACTGGTACACGGTAACGGACAAATTTTTGTGTGAGCAACATCGATGAATACGGAAGTTGAAGGGAATGAACGAACTTCATGTGAAAACACAACTGATTGTGATCGATTTAAGGTTCGGCAAAATTCACCAGCGCAAGACGCTAATGCGGAGTTATCACCAGATGACTAAGCACAACGG